>JABASD010002308.1:0-28129 GCA_019776165.1 Pogonognathellus flavescens
CTCATTACATACGCATGTGCTTGCTCAAAATATCGTGCCATGGAATGCCATGTCAAGCAAAAAATTCTGTTAGTGGCCCTATTCTCAACCCTCCTTCCGAGAGATGTTAGAGCTCTAAGGTGGGAGGTTTGAAAACTCAACAACGAAAATTCCACCCTTAATGTTAAAATTAAAATACACAATTGTGCAAATATATTAATCAAAGTAATTTACAAATTGCAACAAGTAAATTAACATCATTTGCAATCACCTACACTGCACTATAGCACAAATGAATGCTGAATTTTGAAAAGACGGAAATAATTTACAGATAATGCTACAGTGCATTGAGTGCATGGAAGGAATAACTGTCAAAGTAGATTTTCATTATATTAAATATTAGACGATCTAAATCATTAATACAGATAGTCTCAGACTGTGCTTAAATAAATGGGAACTTCATCAGTATATAGTAAAGTATTAGGCTTAGCTTAACTATCCTCCCAAGAAAGATTCACTACAACTGCTAACAAGTTTTTAAAACTTTGATGATTTGGCTAAATAAAATTTCCTTGAAGCAAAAGAAGAAAGTTTCATCTTACAAAGCATACGTTTTCACTGTGGATTTGCAGCGATTGTATTTTGTTCCATGAGTTTGCTTTCCCTTTTCCCCCGTCGAGTAAATGAGGCGTGGGCGTAACCACACGGTAACGGTTCAGTTGCCAAAGACATGCTCAAAATAATGTTTGTACACCACTAACACCAGCAGAGTATAGAAATGGTCTCTCTATATATACTCTAAACACTACTTATACATTAAAAGCATATTAGAATATCTACTATTCATATTGGTGAGAAGTGTAGGAAAGTACTACTTGTATATTCACACTCCACACACAGAAGTCCTAGTAGTACAACAAGCAAACGTAAACCAAACAACACAATGGTTCACACATTCCTTTTCTAAGCCATTCTTTCCAGAGTCCTTCACTTTGCATAACAAGAACTTGATAAATGGCGTATTCACAGAAAGAAATTCAGAAGAGGGTTCTACTGGGCTTGTGTTGTAGATGGGAAGTCACTCTCAGAGCAAAGAGTTTCCAGCAGCGTACTTGTTGTCTACTTCACTACTGTTCTATATTGTATTTATGTAGAGCATCATACCCTATGCTCATAAATGTCTATATTCATATTATATTGCGTGTGTATATGAACAGAAACAACTAAACAACTACTATATACACGTCCAAATATATAAAACTAAACTACAACAACCAAAACGGGAAGTCAAACCGAAAGCAAAGCAAGCAAAACCATTGCAAGAAGTATATTGATAATACACAGTCAGACTTTATTCTTTAGTCCTTACTCTCTCTCTCTCTCTCTACAACTCTTCTACTAGTATTTCGGTTTAGTTGGCTTTGCCATAGCGTAAAAGACAATGGAATACAAAGGGAAAAGTTGGCTGTAGTTGTACAGAAGTATAAGTAAGAGTAGTAGTCTGTCTCGCCGTGTTTCGTTGTTCTCTTTATATTCGTTGCGTTTTCTATGGACAAGCAAGACTCTAGTAATATTCTATGGTTTGGCTTGACTTGAAGTCACACAATGAAGCTCAGCCTACGAGAACAAAGAAGGGGATGAAATAAGCTAAAATCTCACAAACTCACTCAGCTCAGCTCAACTGAATAAATAGACATTCTGCAACTGCAGTCAAGTCACACAAGACACAGCCACACACATATACACACAGTTGTATAATATTCACAACACAGACAGAATAGAACACAGTCCGACCACCACCATAAACCATACCACTACTAGTACTTTGCTACAGTACATACGTAGGTACACATTCTACTACAATATCGGGCTCCAGCAGTAGCACTGTACATACGAAAAACGAGAAATGGCTAAGCCAGGATCGAAAGTACTTTAAGTACCTTACGAGTGTTTTACTTGTTAGCTCACGGAAAAGTGCTTTGCTTTTTACGCGCTACGCAAACTTACACAAATATAAATCTAAGTGAGCTAAGTAGTTTCGTACTACGAAATGAAATGAATGATGGGAATGAAATGCATTTTCCAAAGGATTTCCATAAACGAGCACAAAGACTACACTATATACCGCACTACCAGCAAATAAACCATATAGTAAACCATATACACATTCATGAGGAAAATCAACCAGACAGATACTACATACAAAATGCATAGTGGAGATAGATACGTTCAATATTACATACTGCTATATACTGTACAATGGTATTACAGAGAAAATCCGAACACACACACATCCACAAACACTCACAGAGAGTGTCATAATAAATATATGTAAGAACTTTAGTACAAAACCATAGTATAGGGAGAAAATTGCATGGGCTGAGATGACAAAGCTTGATTGACGGAGGAAGCATATAGTCAAGTGAAACAAGATGTATTCCTCTATTTCTCTGGCAATTCCATTTGTATATATTATATCTCCTGCTCAAAATGAGAGAGAGAGCTGGCAGAGCACCCATTTATTTCTCTGTATAGGATTTTCTACAGCTGTTACAGTCAGAGTAGTATTAGTCGAATGTAGAAAGGAGAGTTATTACGGCAGTTACCATATGTAATACAATACTGCAATTCATTTCATCTTATTTTACTCACACAGTAATGTATATACTCTTGTAACTGTATGTACTATGTAATTCTGCGCTGTGTAAAGCGTTATATAAATATAATAATCTGCAGCTAACATATTACTACATGCATGCAGAATACAGTTTGCGGTACTTCTACAGGGATTTCTCCTCTACAAGTATACTGTGGCCATTCAGTGGCTGAGTAACACAATACAGAAATATAAATGGCAGTAGCTCTGACTGAGTTGGAGTGATGTGGTATCTTTCTTCCTTCTTACTTTCTCCATTCTATTGCCAGCTTTACAATTTGACTTGCTTTACTTTACTCAAATGTACATTAAACTATCTCATGTTTGAACACGGAATGAGATGCTCAAGCTAAAGCAAACCTCCTGCAATAAGCTCTATAGAAATTGAGAGATAGACCAGACAAAGATGACGTTCAGCCGTGGCAAACTGACAGAAATCTCATAGCAAATAGAATAAGCTGAATTCCAAAGACTTTCCATTCGAACCAGCGCTGAAGCAACAATAAATTTGCACAGAGTAGCCAAAAGGAGATACAACCCAACAATCTAATATTATAATTAACAATTATGGAAGAAAATTATTGGTTTAAAAAAATAAATACGGTAGTTAAACATTCAAAATTAATTATTTCTTAAAGCTTGATTTGAGAAACTTGAACTCTCAAACGGTAGAACTATTAGTAGTGTAGGTAAACTTAATTGTAAAGTAAATATTTACTGTTATATTTTTCAAACATTTAAAATTACACTTCTAGAAATGAAAGTAGGTACAAGACAAGAGAATGGTATATGCACAGAGAGTAATGGTGAAAAGTAAATCATTAAGGTGTTGTGTTGGATTTATTCATTTTATCTGTGTACATGAAAGATGTAAGCCTAAAAGATTAAAGAACAGGCGAAGGAAATGTCTTTGGAGCGTGTATAAAAGATACGAGCATCTCATAACGTAATGACAGAAAGATCTACACTGTTGCTTTATTCTTATTGTTATGCTAATCCAATGACTTCATTCCACACCCTTTGATCACCGACTTGAAATAAAATGTATAGAAAACCATTAGACATCTTCTTGAAGGTTTTGCCAAAGGAATAATAAAGGAGAAAGCGGAAACACCTCTATAATACGTATCTACTAGTAATATTATGTAAGTAATAATGGTAGTGCCACATTTGCATTACTAATAATAGGACAAGGAAGCATTTTGACACAAGTGTACTATATAGTTCCCTATTATAATATTATGCAGCAGCACGATTGTGTCTGCCTTAACTTATAACTCAGTCAGCACGTAGAGAGTCTGAATTTGCCAGATATGATTATGAATACATGGAGGCGACGAGGAGCGAGTAGTTTTCTGTGCTGTTGCTATTCAGTTGAAAGGTGCTATGTCACCAGTAGTACTATCGCCTTAACCTTATAATGTTGTACATTACAATATTACTGTGATCTATGGATTTGCCTATATACGGCATATCCATATATAAGAAACACTGACACTGATGTTATTTAAGTTGGCTGCAAGTAGTAAGAAGCAAGCAGCAGCAACCGCTACCTCCACGACGACTCTCCTTTTTCCGTTCACCTTTTCCTCATATTATTTCCTTGCACTTCACTTGATGAATATTCATCATGGTTCTTAGCCTTTTCTTCTCCTTTCACGGCTACATCTCCTCAATCCGTCCTTGTTGCTGCATTCCGCTTTCTTTTCTTTTGCAGCTCCTTTTTCTTTACTGATCAACATCATGCATGGCAAAGTTGCTGAGTGTATGTAGGTATATTCAGTATGTACATGTATTTTTATAATACAATGCAACCCAACAACAGGAAAGCAAAAAATGGGATATGCTATATACTAAACAGTAACTGTACCGATATGTTAAGGAACTACTTACATTATTGCATGCTTTCTCCTTATATAGTATATAGCAATATTATGTGCATACACAAAGAGAAGATTTTTACAGAGTGTGGGTATAGGCTATGGCTATATAGGTACATGACTTTGAACAATACAAAAAGCAGAAGGAATGCCTTTGCAATATTGTAATTTATTATTTATAATATTTTTATCAGAATTTGTTGAAGTTTATATTTTTAGATAGGCACAATCCTGCATACATACAGAATACAGATAGTACATGGTTTTAAATTGTTGTAATAGTATTACTTACTGTATAAGGGTAAAGCTTCTTATACTTCAAAGTGCTTTGTAAAGTGTGCTCTTATATAGCATACGAATCGTTCAATGTTCAAGTTTAGTAAACTACATGTACTTATTTATATTTAGTTTCTGCTTGAACTTCAATTTTCTCTTTCCTTATTTCATTTTTATTTAACAATGTGAAATTTCCCATTCTAATGCAATCTGCTACAGAATACATAGATTCGTACATTCTTTATGGTTTTGCATACATACAAAATTGTGAAGGCAATATGCATGTTCTATGATGGGACTGCGACTTTTCACTTTGAGAAAGAAGTTCAAAGTTGAAAAATGAATATACAGATAGTACCTATGTACAGGCGAGCATAAATAATAAACTAATATAATATTTATAACAAGTTCGTATACATGTAGTAGTACATGAATTGCACTCATGATATATTGTAGATTACATCCTCTCTCGTGTAACTGTTTTGGCTTATTCCATGTGTATAATTCTTGATAGGAAGATATTAGAATGCATAAAGCTTCTTATGAACACACATCTATTTTATCACACACACATCCGTTCTTTGATACTGCTACAGGAGCACTAATATCGCTACACTATATATAATACTGGGACATACAACAACACAACATCATTATGGCGATGTCCCGACAAAACGGTTTGCTTCTCCAGTAGCCCTGCTCGTATTTTATTACTTTTCTGTTTTATGTTTCGGGATTTTACTGCCTTGAATGAGCTTCTTCCGGCTGCTGTCGCCAGTCTGCTAAGATTTTTGATTTACTCCCAGTTTTGCTCACAGTAATACATCTACATTTAGTTTAATGTTGTCAGATCCGACATTATTATTAAACATCCCTACACAAAAAAACAGACAAAGATATCTTCCTTTGCTCTACATCTTGCTGGTACTAGCTACGATCCTATTATAACACTTTGTACATGTATATAAAATATAACCTAGCGGGAGATCAAAAGGTAAACAGGTACTTTTACATTTATATTGCGGACAATTTAATTATCCCATTCATTATCAAACGTTTATTCACTACAATTTCAGTTATTTACTACACAAGTAAGTAAGTGTACGAATAATCCAACGAAACTATTATAGAGTTCCTACAATATGATATACGTATTAAATAATACTGGCACCTGACCATATAGAGCCAAATTTTCATGTGAAAACTGTTTAACAAGGTATCAGCTTCAACATTCCTGTAGTATTGTCCTTATACCGTGCGTAGATTTGGTCAAAACACATTGACGTATCAATTATAAAGTATTTAACTTGCACACGTCATAGCCATGCATGTACCTAACTACTTAAGTTGAAAGAACCATACGATCGATGATTGCTACCACCACCATGCACCATACCGCGATTAGGTTGCATAGACACTAAGCCCTCTCGTTACCAACTACGTAGTTGATTCAAAAATAGCTTCACAGAAACAAACGTCATGTATACACACACCGCACACCTTCTATAAGACCTATAAAGTATCAATTTTCACTGCAACGAAATACTAAGCTTCTGCCAAAGAAGAAAATAGTTTCATTCAACTGTGAACTGTAAAGTTATCAACGCTTATGAAAACTACCAACAAGGAACGTAAATAAAATGCACCTGAAACAACTAAACTCTGCTAAATAACGTATTTAGCACTTTCTCCACGCAAATTTGACATTATCACGGCCCTCAGCATCAGATTAAGGATTATTATGTCATTTCTTCAACTCGCTTTATAGCTTTGGGGCTGCTCTTTGTCATATCAGTTTTCTGCACGCTTATAATATTCAATCGTGTTTATTGTGTCTAGTATTTTTATACATGAATATCTCTACACTGCTGTTCGTGTGCAGTTCAAATATATAAATACATTAAAACATACGAGTCAAACAATATCTTTATACTATTATACTTTAACTCGTATACTTTCCTTTGTGCTAATTATTAAGCCTGGTACACTTACAAAATGGTGTATATTTTAAGTATTGTATATGTATGGTGTGTAATAAGGGGCACTCCTACTTAAGTATACAAAAGTATTGAATAATATGAAAATAAAATGTTCGTTAATAATATAACGGTACAAGGAACACGTGCCGTGTACGGCTCAAGATTGGGTATACTGAACAACTGGAAATAAAACAAACTTATTCTTTGCAATCTATTTTATGAGCTGAGCATACTGCTCTCCCTGTAATTAATGCCAATGTAATAGGCACTTCTTTTGCATGTTAAAAGCCAGCATTCCATATCACTTTGACTCTTTTGCACTCTCATGTGAGTTTTCTATGCAAATTCCACAATAAAAATGCAAAGAAATAGTCGACAACGGAAAAGTAATATGTGTGCTGGTGCTGAGTTCAAATAGCCGATTTAAGTGGAGCCAGTGAGACTAATGCTAGAATTCAAAGTGTATATAATTAAAAGTGTAGGTACTCTTTTCTTTTAAATACTTTTTACGCTGCGTGTGTTAAGTTGCATAAGAAAGCTCTCTTGTTTAACGTTAGCCTTTTGACAAGAACGGCTACCACTACTGTGTAGTTCCTTCTTCTAAGACGCTAATATTGTTATCGTACGAGACAAGTTAACTACAATTAAGAACTTTTACAGCAGTGGTTAAATTGGTAGCCATATTTTTCTCGGAAGATCGTAATAAAAATGAAGGCGACCGAAATAAGAATCCTGGTTTGAATTTATAAAGTATGAGTATGTTACGTTCATTAGCCAATTAAAGTGTAATAATCACAGTAACTTGAGATACATTAAGATGAAAAGATTCGCAAAAGTTTCTATAAAGTGCAGTAATTCTGTACAATTTGTTTCTCTTATGTTTATGTCGCAAAATGGTCTGCTTTCTTTTATCACAGCAACCATATGCTTCACAAGTGTGTTAGAGACAAGGAAATAGGTACTGAAAAATGCTTGCCGTATGTGTGAGAGACTAATCTTACAACACAAACGGCAAACATTAGTTTCTATTTCCATGTGCTTCGTGCTGTAAAAAATAACTATTCTAATTCTCTTATTCATTTTGCTGAAAACTTGTATCTATACAAGTAGTAAGTATATGAAAAAACAAAGAATAGCGAAGAATATTCTACACGTGAATGAGTATTTTTAGCAACTGTGTTTGCTTCATCATTTAGCCAACCCGCAGTTATGTGTTGACAGCATTACTGACTGAGAATAAATCTATAAGCCAGCGGCAGGTTCTATAGTTTGTTACTGTGTTTTGATTTTCCTGGCTTAAGGAATCTCGCTGAAACATTCTTGTGTAGTAGTACTAAGGCTAAATTTAGAGCAATCCATATACATAGCAGTACCTACAGCTAAAACAAACTTTTCTTTTACATAAACTTTCACATAATCTTTCTACTGGATACTGGATAGTCAGTCGAGATATTATTTTCAGTTTAAGTCATTTCTAATTCTCACTCCGCCATAATGCTAACTCAGGCTTTGTTTACGTGCAGAAGGTTTAACTTGTCAATGTCTTTCATAAAGTAAGACTCAAATAACAGATTGATGTTTCCCATATTTTAGAGAACCAACCATATACAGTTCGTTTTGTTAATAAGAAATTGAAGCTCACCAAATATTCTACAGGAACATCAGTCCTCGAGGAGTACAGTATGTATTGCTGACATTTTAACAGGTAATTAAGACCTGCTATTATATCAGAGTAACTTAACTGACAATGAGTTTAACCTTGAAACGTGAAATGCATAAAAGATTGAGTTTCAAGTTTCAGCCAAAGTAAGTATATAAGTATAGCGACAACATATCAACTTTGATGATTGATATTTCTATTATATAATTCGATTAACTGTGCCATGTATTTACCTAAATAATATGGCAAAACGTATGGAATCCATTACTGTGTGTAGAAAACATCATTACCGCAGTTTACTTACTTATTATTCTCAAGGTAGTTAAAAATGTCCTTATTGAGTATGATTTTCACAATTTGACACTAGAAACTACTAGATAGACAATTTTATACCATGGTGAGACTGGGCAACTACTTACAATGAATTTCCTACGTAATATAAAAAATTATAACTAAAATAAAATCAATAGGTAGGTGCATCGTTTCTTTCTTCCTTATGTTTAAGCTTAACGTGTGCAAGCATTCAAGTTTATGTATCAAATCAA
This sequence comes from Pogonognathellus flavescens, assembly GCA_019776165.1. Taxonomy (NCBI): domain Eukaryota; kingdom Metazoa; phylum Arthropoda; class Collembola; order Entomobryomorpha; family Tomoceridae; genus Pogonognathellus; species Pogonognathellus flavescens. The sequence goes on from JABASD010002308.1 coordinate 8,976, forward strand.
TTAATTAGTCTAGACAATTAATGAGCTAATTGATGCCATTTTAGATTGCAATAACTGCATTTGGATGTCAATTGTCCTATAAATTTTACTGTTGACGTCATTGTCAATGGCTATGGCATCTTCATCAATATGTATGTGTACTACATTCGAAAATAATTTTTCTATCTTTCAACACGCTGCTGAACAAAGCTATTGTGTGGTGTATGGAGACTACGCAGGATTAGTGCTGCTTAACTCACCACACGAAGCACCCAAATACTTGAATTTTCTATATAAGCAAAGGATAAGTATTGCCAACACACAAAAGAGCAAGGGACTTTGTTGAATTTTACTTGAATTTAGTGCTGCATTTACACACACGAAAAGGGAAGAGTGTAGGAAAGCTATTGGTTTCCTTGTACGTGCTAGTGTTTACGTAGCTTCAAAATAAGTAAACCATACTTCCTCTGTATGCACGGGCATACGGTTTTTAGACTTTGTAATAATATGGTTCTAGTTCTAGTTCTTCTGACTGTGAGTAGTAAATACTTTCATATTATAGTAAGTATATAGTTTAGTCTCAGGCAGTTGCAAGTAGAGTCAGAGTAGTATCTCTGAACCGGAGAACATAAATATTTACCAGAGGATCATCGTGCACAGTGCATACTACATTTTAAAATACACACACAGAGATAGTTCATATAAAGTAGAAGAGCTGATGTGTTTATAGTTTTAGTTTATATGCAACTGTAACGTATACACTTACGTACAAGAACAAATACACAGCCTTGGGAACCCTTGCAGTTTTTTTCTGTATATTAGATGAAACTGCATCAGAAACTGCAGGAAACTGTAGACTCCATAACACGACGGTGCAGTGCATGGCGAAACCCCAATACAATGCATAGCAATTTGGGGCGGACTGGGAAAAGACGAATGCAATGAAAACAGAAAAGCAAATTTACAATATACTCACATACATATAGACATAGTAGGCATTTTCAAGTTTCTAATCTCTGTTGGTTATTCCCATTCGTTTCATAGAGCTAGAACATGATGGAACTTGAGTTGACTACGAAAATACTTACTCTCTAGAATAGAAACCCAAAAGTCATAAACTGAGGTTATCCCTTGGTTAATCTTAGTAGGGGGAACTTTAGGAGCAACCTACGCATTTTATCACTTGGTAGCAGAAAGATTGAGTGCACAGGGCATAGGGCAAGTCAGCATGGATCTGGGTGCACGGTATAATAATCCTTTCGGTAAGAAAATGCAAAGACTAAAACATGACGAAAGTATAACGGTTACACACAGAGAAAGAGAGAGAGAGAGAAAGTAAATTCTTTAATATCCGAAGCAAATGTAATCGAATCTATTAGGATTTCTACGAGTGTTTTAAAAGTATTGACTCGATAACAATAAAACGTGTCTGAGGGTAATTTCAATAAAGAAGATATGTGCGCGGTATATTTACTACTCTCTATACGTTATGTAATATATCCCAAACAACCCTTAGAGTAAACCAGATCCTGCTGGAATTAGGCAAGGCTAGCAGCTGGAAGAAAGATAAGACACAGAAGAAACAGCAGAAGACTGAAACTGTGGAAATAGATGGCAGACGATTTTCATGGAGACATAAGCAAATCAAAGTTTTCGCAATACAAGTAAATTCTTGGGTAGGACACAGAAGAAACAGCAGAAGACTGAAACTGTGGAAATAGATGGCAGACGATTTTCATGGAGACATAAGCAAATCAAAGTTTTCGCAATACAAGTAAATTCTTGGGTACACTAACGAAAAGGGAAAAAGCGAGAGGAGAAAGCAAAGACAAGACACAATGGAAAAGACACATATTGCAATGGATAGCCTCCCATAAGATTTTATTCTCTCTCCATATTCTGCCATTTTTCCCGTATTAGGACCCATTCTTTCACTCACTCACATTTGTGGCAACTGGGATAAGATTTCGATGCGAATACAAATACGTCACCCTGGAATAGCACATTTAAACTGAAATTTTCGATCTGTTTTCTCTTTCTGTATGGAACAGCGGATGGATGATGGTGTGGAACTCTCTTTGGTCTCTTCTGGGCTAGTATTAGCCCAAATACTACGTACACATTCTAGTAGTAATGGTAGCGAATGACATGCACAGTAACAACGGTATGTATATGTATTAGAACTAGAAGAGTCAGTGTGAGCTTACTTTAGAATTGCCTCACATCGCATTACACACAGAACATCACAAAGGGAATGCAAATTCGCTAGCTAAAGTGACAAAAAATCGAAACGAAAGAAAGCATGAACCTTTAGAGAGAGAGAGTTGAAACGTGTGTTGAGTGAAGTAAAATTTAGTAACATACGTACACTACTACATGCCTTTGCCTACTTATTTTTTCGTTTCTCCGTTGGTAGACCGGAATATCAACACACATCTCCAACTCTTAACTATATACAATCCACACGCACTGAATATATGCTAACACCACCTCTAGCAGCAACTAAAACTGTATTATAAAAAACTGTGCAAGTATATCAGTAACTTCGAAATCGTATTACACTGTATGATGTAACCAATGTACACAAACACAAGGCAGATCAGATATATTCTATATATACATGAATGAATGATATTACTCCTTACTCCTTGCAATTGCGTTTTAGTGGATGTAAATGGGAAAGTAGGGAAAGTTTTTTTATTTGATATAGTTATAGTAATAGTAAAATAACTTTTTGAACACACATACATACACAAAGTACTTCCTTTCCTCTACTAGTACATACATAGGCTGGTTTATTCTCACATTCAAATTCAAATCCGGATTTCACATTCACGAATAGAAAAATATATCACGTAGCAGCATCTGACCGATAGAGTCAAATCATGATAAGACGCTAGACATCAGGACATGGCATCCCGGAAATCGCAAGTGTACAACCAAAGACCCCAAGTGTAGTCGTAGTCAGCATTCTAATCTAACCAGAGAAAAGTCACATCCTTTCCTTAAAGATCATATACATATCCATGTGTATATGAAAAAAATATGAGTCTTTCCATTTGACAATGCGAGAAAATAAAGAAAGAGCAAAGGAAGAGAAAGTGAGGGAATAAATCTCCGCATTTCATTTCGATTAGCTTTCTTTCCTTTCATGCAGTTTTACTCTCATCAATTTAGTCGGGATACACCCGGCCAGATCCTTCTACAAACTACAAACCGAAGAAGCGAATGAAGGAAATCCAAATGTCTATACATGTTTAAATCGAGGTAGCTATTACTTTTACTCAAGACGATAGTTATCCAGTGCTGGTGTAAGTAGAAGTAGGCTACCTACAATTGTTCTTCCTACTAGTCATTGGCCTTGTCCTGGCATTTACTTCAATTCTATAATATAAGCTCTTCTACCACTCACTCCTTGCACTCGGGGATGTTGAAGTGATGTGATGCTCCTAAATGAGGCTCTTTTCCCCCTTTTATTTCATCCTTCGTCTTTGTACCACATTTTATACATCTCTACTTTACAATCGTAGCTTTAGCTTAGCCAAACCAGTTTAACGTATAGCTACTACCAGACTAGACTTTCACCAAATGCAGATGCTGTTTTAATTTATTTCCTATTCATTATGAACTTTTTTCCTGTCGTGTATTCAGACAGTCTCTTTACTCTTTCTTCTCGTCTGTTGTAGCTGTTGTGTTGAGAGGAGAAAACTCCTTTGTCTTTCAGGCATTCACAGTTTTCCATTGTTTAGACGATTTGCCAAAGAACCCCTTAAATTCCAGTAAGTTGCCTTTTTTCTTTCTCATGTAGCTTACTGTAAAACAAAACACAGTAGTAAGAACACTAACAACTCTTCTTCAGGACGAGTAGTATCTATTGCATTGTTCACCCGTGAAGACACAAGTGCTCCTCTCCTCTCCAAACACAGAAACAAAATACAAAATGTATATTACACAACTGTCTTTGATAACCATAGAAGTAGTGGAGTACCTCCTATAAAGGAATAAAAGAAATTGAAGAAGAATTTTCAGGTCATTTTCTTTCGCATCAGACAAACATTACAACACAGAGAGATATTATTAAACGTATAAAACTCTATAGGTTACTATAAACAGACACAGAGATTCACCCTTTCGCTCCTTCGTATCTCATTTCATTACGCATCACGTCACTTTTACTTTATTCTTTAATTTAGATCTTTTTGAGTTATTTCCTCCTCCATGTGCCCTGCTCTCTTTTCTTTGTGTAGCCATTTTTTCTTCACGTCAAATCTCTGCAGTACCTAATAGTAGTCTGACAACGTCTTCGCACATTATAACATACGAGTACACGGGCCGAGGAATAAACGACAGAAATGTAATGAAACATTTTTTGCACTTGAGAACGTTTTTGATATTATTACATTACAGCCTTGAATGAGTTCATGGGGAAAGTTACGAATAAACTTTCAAAGTTTCCAGGTATTTTTCGATTAGCTGTCACTCATCTCAATGTATTAACACATGTTCCTTTGGATGGCTTATTACTGCCAGAGGAAAAGTTACTTTCCATTTTCCCTATTATAAACCTAACCACAGCAAACAAGTACAAGTACAGTATATTATACAGATATTGCGGTGAGATGATGTGTGGTGATTGTCCTTCTTTGTGAAATCGTATAATATACTAGGCAGACTAGGCACCTCTTTATAAAACACTGTGAAATGTTGCACTGATAAGAAACTTTACAGAATACTATATAACATGTGTTTGTGATTTAATTTCTTCCTTATATAATGTTATCACACTATTTTCGCGTATACCAACATAGAACACGCCTATTATACGTATAAAATTACTGTTATTACATATTACACAGATATACAATGAAGGAACATTCATAAGAGACGGAATTGACATAGCCGGTAATCGTCCCAAGTTGAATTTCAACGAAAAATAATTAATTAATGACTATGCTCTAATTAAGAGATCATTAAGCTTCTATAATAATTCTGGAAACCCATTTCCATATCCAGAAGACTTTCTGACCATTTTATGTCAGACTAAATGACACTGAATCATTACGCTGGAATAAATTATGTGAAGCCAAACCCAGCAAGTCGTTACGTGGAATACAAACTAAAGTTAGAGGAAAGTTGTTAGCACCACTTGTATTCACTACCAACTTTGCTTTTCTAGTTTTCTACTTAGTAAATAGTTAGATTTCAGTTCAAACACGATCTGACTTGGCATTACTTTCATATTTACACTTCCTCTATGCAAAATTAACTATTGTTTAGAATTTGCAATACTTAATACCCCAAAACGTTCTATAGAGGTGTTTGCACTACAGAAGGACCTCAATAGAAAATAAAAGCTGTTAATGATAATACGACTAGTCATTGTATTAATCATGGTAGTGTAGTGGTAGTACTAGCACTATAATATTATTACTATTGTCTCTCTTTCATTTCAAAACCAAATCTTGCTGCTGCTTTGAATTCTCTATATATTATAATACCACACTGCCACAAAAGAACAGCAAGACCGAGAGGAGATATGAAATGCTGTGAAATTAATGACAACTGATAAGCCACATGTATTCTCTCAAAATGTGAGTTACTTTATGTTTGCACCATTATCATGCCCCAGTGCAGGTCTTCATGTATATTATAGTGTGCATACTATTATTGTATTTAGCGATCCAAATTGGAGTTGGAAAAGTTGAAATAAAACAGCTCTATGCAAAATGAGCAAGCGACCAAGTCTTTAGAAATTCAAGTGCCTCTATTGTTACTCTCCTCTGCTCTAGTACATCAGACGAAAATATTTTTATAGCATGAATGGAACTTACATACATATTACTACTACTACTACTACTACTGGTATGGTATGTGGTGTATTTAAGTGCAGCTGTGTGGAATGAAGGATTTTAAGGGCTTCTTTCGTTTATATCGCACTTTAGCTTGAGAATAGGAAAACAAAACTTATAGCACTTAGATTGAATACTATAAAGCCTGCAACTGCATCGCCGATTTGCTGCAGCAGCTACTGCAGCAATTTTCACAGCCAGCGATTCAATGCTTTAATACTACTACAACTTACACTCTGCACATTCTACAGGAGAATACATACATGGCCGACATGGCGAGTCCTATTATACTAGTCGTATACGATCTAGTTTATTGACCATTGTTTCTTACGATTCGTAAGCGCAGCGTGAACTCAAAGCAAGTTGATATATGTCTACTATATAGTAGAACACAGAAACTAAATACTATACGCTAAGAAGAGCAATGTAATAAATAAAAATACTTATGGTAGACACATTCACTTAACAAATGAAACTTTTAACAAGCTCATGCATATAGATAATATTGCTTTTGCCATTATAGACACATGTCTATGACTAAATGATTTCCATGCTAGCTCAGAAGAGATATGACCGGCAATTAGTAAGACCTATATGGAAAAAATGACATTATCTTCAGACAGGCAGTGGAAGAAGACTAAAACACACACAGCTGTCATCCGCTTCTGCGGCAGTGCAAGTCACATTTACCTACATGACTGCAGTAGAGCTACTGGTCCTCGTTCTAACAGTAGTTCTCTCGGTGGTGGTGGTGAAGATTAAAAATAGAAGGAAGACGTTCATAAACAAAGAATGTGAACATACCAACAGTACAGTAGTAATGCAAAGTAAATAAACCCTTCGTTAAAATATTGGGGAGAAGATGACGCACCCTAAAGTATTTCGTAGTTCTCCAGTCTCAGATCCAAGTCCGCAGAGTTAATACATAACGTTGAAGAAGATTAGATAAGCTGCGCGCTGTTTTCCTTACAGTGTGTGATACGACACACCTGTGTGTGTGTGTGTATGTGAGTAAAAAATGTTGTGTCGAGTTAGTCGTAAGGCTAACGAGCACTCCTTTCTTTTTTCATGTACAATTAGACTAAAATATTCACTACGCATTTCACTCTGCACACTTGAAAGTCACGGCTTATCTATACACATAAAGCTCGACTGTAATTTGCTCTTAGTCTTCCTCCTTCTCTCTCACTCTATCTTATACAGATAAATTATTAATATCTCCTACTAGGATATATAATGCATACGCACATACGGCACCTAAACAGCTTTATACAACGTAGTGGAAATATGGAAAAAGTATTTTGGAAGATAAATATAATGTGCACAAAACCATTGAATGATAATATCTGTAACTCTTAAGAGTTTTTTAACGTTTAAAGCTAATCAGCGAATTCTACGAGGAAGTTGAAAATGTTAAGCTGCAAACTGAAACGAAAGTCTTAAGGACACACCACACAGCAGAATAATAAGGGTGGTAGGATCGTATCAGAGAGAGTTGGACATGATTTAACAGTAGTTGTGTGGTGTGGGCAGATCGGTAAATCAGGTTGTGTGTTGTATACCCAAATATGATCGCATACATTTATAAATTTTCTGCTATAATATCCTTAATACTCGTGGAACCCTAAACAAATGGGCATTTGTTATTCGATAGGAATTTATTGCGTACAGCAGAATAGTGGGCGTTCGGAGTTTTCGATGAGGGTTCTCTGAAGTATTGTTTGGTCTCACGAGAATGGCAAAGGCAAACCCACTGGATTATACACAATAGAATGTTATTGTCATGACTCATGAACCATAATCATTCTATAGCAGTCAGAGATTGCTGGTGCAACTCAATACTACAAGGAATCATTTTAAATTCCTGTATCTACTTACTATATTATTTTCAAAGGCAAAAGGTTCACAGATGAAGTTTCAGCTCACTAACAGCAAATAAAGATAAACTTTGCAGTACAAAAGGTCAATGTAGAGAATTATCACGAGTAGATTTGTTCAGTACATAATAAAATACCTTCATGCACACATTATTAATTCGTAATGGCGACAATGACAAAGCCACATGTTCGCTGTAAATACATATAGCATGTGTGCGTGTGAAGCGTGCATAAATAAATTACTTTCCTCTTATGGAATAATGTAACGTATAAAACTGTTTTTTCTGTCTTCGTGAAAGCATAATATCATTGCAGCCAATGAAAATTAAATATAAAGTACTTAACCTAAAGTTACTAAAGTAATCGCCAATTCCTTAGAAAATAATCAGTCTTAATCAACTACAGATTCCATGGGGTACTTAACCTATGACATAATGTACCTACTACTGTGTCTTTAAATTTAATGTCGTAGCCATAAATATAGAGAAGTGAACGTGACATTATTTCTATTCCTTTGCGTTGTACCCTGAACGAAATAATAGAAATAGACAACGCATACGAACAATACTACAAATATTCATTCTACAAGAAATGTGGTATGCGGTCAAAGTTGAAAAATACTTTTAACTGACATAAATTATCTAATCGTGACTGCTAACATAAATAGTTATTATGCTACAAGATGACGGTGCTGGCAGATCAGAGATAACACAGTAACAGGATTCAGATTACATTGAAAACTTTGCGTTAACATAAATAAGTGTAAGCTAAACTTAATATTATGACGAAATACAGATACTTCCTTTACTACTCTAACAACTTGAATTGGTCTTTTCATTATGTCAATCCTCTCTTCCGACTGACAGGGGCACTTTGGGTATAGTTCACAACAAGCAAAGGCTCTTTTGTCGTTTAGCCTATAAAGTAAAGTAAATAAAGTCTAGAAGTATTCCTTCAGATATCCTATACATTTGTCTAGGATTTGCAACAAGTGTAAACCTAGACCTACACTAATTGAAGGAAATTATCTACTTATTAGGTATATCCATCACAAATCACTTTCCCCTTATAATTTACAACATTCTACTACATATAAAGAGGCACGTATAGATATAGGTAAACTAAAATTATTATTACATTTTCTAAATTAAGCTCGTTATTGTTTTGTAAACGATAAGAGAATGAAGAATTGTATTTGTATGGGCAGTAAACAGTTGTAGGTATGCCAAAACAAGGTGCAGGAATACAAGGCCATGTGCCCGTCAATCAAATGAACCTTTTCTTAATGTATCTGATTTTGCATGCCCAAGTAATTTAATGGACAGATCCTATTAAAATGAACATGTAAATGAAAATCTTTGTACAAAGGTATGTGCAATAATAATTATGCGAAACCACTAAGCTTAAGTTATAATGCAGCAGCAGTGTAATATTCAGTGTGAACATAACATATATACCTCTGATTAAAAACTTGGCGAAGCTGCAGGAGATTACAACCAAATTACCTTGCATGCCAATGCAGAGAAAAACTACCTACTTGTTTGTATTCTTCGTATAACCACACACATACTTATTGTACCATTTGACCTTGACGGTTTGTTTTACGAGTCCACAAATCGTTGTGCAAATTATCTGCATGTATCGATGTTCCCAAATAATTACATGAACTAATCGTATCTACATACTTATTACTCATATACAAGAAAACATGACCTGACAAAATGACATTTGTGCAAAACTATGTGAGATTTAATCGCAAATCATGTAGTTATTTGCTCTAAATTAACTACACTACACGAGCATGTAATTGCTACAAAATTGAGTTCAAATTGCTACAAAAATTTTTAATCAATATTAAGCACGCAACCCAAAAGAATTTAATTCCTTTTTCTTTCCACGATCCATGGATTATGACTTTGTGCTTGAGCATGAGCAAAATGAACTGGTTCTTAGAAACTAACCCTAAATCTAAATTAACTACAAGTAAAGAGTTGTATTTATTAAGTAATGTTTTAGGTCTATGTATGAATCTGCGTCAGATCAGGCGACAAAGCAGTTCACTAACTGATAACATTATTTACAAACACAATCAGTACAGTATATTGCAAATTTCTTACTCCTTAGAACTGCAAAAATCTGGTTTTAATTATGGTGACCAATGGGTTCAACGGAATATCATGATATCACCATCACCATCTTTTTACATACAAGTATTAACTTCATTCTCGCAATAGGTTAATAGGGAGTGTGATAGTAAAATTCTCACAAGGCCAAAGTTTTCTTACAGTTAAAAAAATCAAAAGCAAAATGTTTACCTTTAAACTGCGTCTCAAAATTTTCCGTCCTTCCCAGTAAGTATGTATAGGCTAAATTCAAGCAACTGCAATATTATATCACAAATCCTTTAGCTTAATAATTTTGAAACAACACTTGATTTTCTAATTTTTTGTTCTAAGCTTGCACTCTAGTAAAGGAGAAATCCGGCATAAAGTTTATTTGTTCAACTAAAAATGAATAGAACAAAAGAACGTGGATTTAATAATAGTTCTCTGATTTTATACCGAATTATGTGTTCATGTACTCAGAGTATGTAATTTAATAAATCCGCATGAAAACACGTTTAAATAATATAAATATCTATACTGTGTAAAGTATTTATACACAGTAAGCTTACATAGATTCTACGTAAGTTAATAAATTTCTAAACACTACATGGCACTGTTAGACACGTTGGTTATAAAAAAACTACTCCAAACACGTCAGCAGTCCAGTTTAGGGCAATATTTATTAAAAATTGTGTTCACATGTTTGCTTTATATTTAAAAGAACTGAATGAAACCCGGAAACCACTTCTGTCGCAAACACTACTTAAACGGGCTTCGAGTAAGTGTAAACACAAACCTCTGTCTCTCACAAAAATTCCTTTCTGATTCAGAATACCCGCAAAGTCAAGCAAGAAATCTCATTCACAATGTAAACTCAGCATAGATGGCAACTGCTTGCGTTGCCACTCACTTGCTCGTTTCGATCTTTGATCATTCATTCAGTCTTCATTCATGTTTGCCCTTATTGCATGTGTATTGTACATATTACATTATTGCTCTCAAATCATACTACTATACAGATACAGCACACCTTAGTTTAACATAAGCATTTTCTGTATGTAAATAAAATATTTATGTACTTTTCCGCTGTGGTCTTGGTGCGATTATGATCCTTGACTTTAGAAGGTATGTACATTATTCTGTTTTATACGTCGTAGTTTGTTTGTACAGAATTGTACATCCAAGGAAATGTAATAAATGATGAATAATGTAAGTGTAATATCTGTAGGACAATAAAGGTGTACTTAGTTCATATTCAAGGTGTATGTACACATGTTCATCAAAATCATACAAGCTACTGTTTGTGTATATAGGTACTTGTACTTATTTACCAACAACATAAAAAATTTCTTGTCTATACAATGATGATGAATCACAACTTGTTCAATCGCATTAAATTTTTTAAGATGATAAAGCTAATAAAATACCTTTACTTTACACGAAATGATGAGTGCTTATGTCTGCTGTGGCTATACGTGCATACATATGTGTTTTGGTAGTTGCGATATTTAAACGTTAGATTAGGTGTATATTCATTACACATATGCAATTTGGTAAGGAATAACATGCAATGTAATGCAAAGGAATCATTAAACTTTCTGTAATTGTAAAAATTTCTTCCAGTGAATTGTGTAAAGAGCAACTGTTACAGATACAGGTTAACTTAGACAATTACACTTGAAGATACTTAATTTATAGTTCATTAATATTTGGATGGAAGATTAATAATAATGAGGTTTATAATGATGAAATTTGGTGATATTTCTTAGCAATATGTTTCATCTTATATGTATAAACATAGGGTATTGACAGACAACATGCATTGAAACCATTTTTACACTATATCTAATCTACCTAACTTCTCTTTATAGGGGTGTATTACAGTTTCATGTTGTTGTAGTAGTCGTTGAATATAGTTACGCACTTGGGTCACAGTATTTTGTGTGTATTTTTTGTAGATGCAGAATTTGGCCTGTACACAGTTAATATGCACCCACACAGAAGGTTGATATAAAGTGGTCTATAAATTATCATATTTAAGATTGAATGATAAATTAATTCCGACTTTTCTTGCGGCTTGTCTGGAACTGTAGTTGTAATGGTTCTGACACAGCAGCCAAAACACATCCAATAGTGTTGAGGTGAGCATTGAAAAGTGCATTTGAGACACAAGTAAAGTTTCTAATATTCACAGCATTACATAGCACACAAGGGAGTATACATTTACGTATTCATGAAATGAAACAATGTTGGCTATACTCTACATCTGTTTTCACTTCCCTCCACTTTCCGTCAACAAGCTTAACGAACCGAAACCGCAGTAAAAGTGCCGTACACAGCTTACACAAACATAATGCCTACGCTCGCCATAGTACTTACCTACTGAAATAAAACGAGAACGTAATTCGTCTATAGTGCACATCTTATATCACTTGCTTGTGTGTAAACGTTATGTTACACACCAAAGTACAATATGTACACACAAAGAGTTACAATGGACAATAACCAAGTTCAATTTACAATTTTTCTCCATCCGATTCTTTGCATTGTTCCTTGCTTTGCATAACAAGAAGCTGATAAATGGCTATTCTTCGTTTAGGGCGAAGCTACAAAACGTTGAAAAACTCTTTACTTCAAAATAACGTACTTGAGTGAAACGAATAGCAAAACCGTTCGTCTTGTGCATACTTATTTACAAGATATATGGAATTCCGTCAGCCGCAACAATTCTCAATGTACACGTATCGTTTCCTCTACATACGTATTTTATTATTCTTTTCCATATTCCGATGGTAAAAAGAGTGTTTTCGTTACAGCACATTGCGTTCCGTCAGCTTGACATCATTTTGAATTGAATAGCTTCAAAAATGAGCCTGTTGTATGGTAATGTAAGTACACTTTAGTCGAATTGTCCATAAACTTGTGTTTTATATGCGGAACATTACCTAGACCTGAAATATCTACAGCGGCTACCAAAGTTCTCCCTTATCCGTAATCCACACTGTCAGAATTATCCAGGTTTCATAAATTACTACATATTATTAGTACATAAGTTTTACTTGAAACTCACTTCCTTATATTCACTTATACTAAACCTTACTTTCCTATATTTCCAAAGGCATGTGTACGTAGTTGATAGTATATGCAACATGAAACTATATAATATTAGGTAATCTAATTAGGTACTTCTTTCAACATTATTTCAATTTACGATATTCTTTTTGCATATTATCTTGTTCTTAATCAAATAATAGTCCATGCTTGCAGTAAATTGATTTCTATAGAATAATTATATGAAGCGAGAATGATTAATATTTTATTGCTATTGTACTTTCTTAAAGGAGCGTTGTGATAAAAGCGTTTCAAAAGCACCCTTTAAAACACATGAAAAAGTAATAAAGATTCTTCTTATAGCAGCCTGCAGGTTAACGGCAGAAGTTTTAAACTCAAATGTGTACGGTGACTCTGTTGTAAGTGCACACGTAAATCACATACAATTTAGGTAGGCATTCTTACTAGCCAATTAATTATAATGAAATCAAGCCGGTCCTTAACGTTAATATTAATAGATCATTGTCTCGCTGCATGGTTAGTAGTTACGTAATGAAATGAGTAAAACTTTCTCTTTCATGTAGATTCTTCGTATATGTTGTATTACATACTTCTCCACGACATTCTGCTAGTTACGTTTATGATAGTCTCCGAAATAGTCATTTATTGCGGGGAACTGTGTTTTCATGTAAATTTCAATCGTGAAAGACAAAGAAACCGTGAAGATTAGGTAGGAAGTTGTTAAGTGCATGATATACTGAAGTAACTGTACCGTTGCTTTTAATACATTAAACACAAATAGACAACACGAACGGTTGGCAAAGATAAAACTTTTAATGTCTCTAATTTTACTTCTTAGGTCATAAAATTCTTAATGATTATCAGCAAATGTGAGGTGTTTTAACGAGTTTCTTACAGTATTTGACTAAACGAGGACAAAATGTATAATCTTAAAGCTGTAGCAATTTGAAGATGTGTCAAGTAAGTGTAAAAATACGCAAATAAATACAAAAAGTTTTTCAAATAATTGAAATCACAAAAATAATGATGTTATGATATTTAAGGAACCGTTAAGAAGAATACGAAATTGTATACTTTGCAACTCACTCACAATCCATAGGCTCAATTTCATGTTCCAATAAGCGTCGAGCTGGTTTGAAAATACGGGGCTGGTTAGAGAGTTCGTCAAGATTTCCGAATTCAGACTCTCTCTTCCGTCTTTGACCCAACATTTGTAACTTGGATAATTCTTCAGGTTTGGAATGAGGAAGTTGATCTACTCTCCGTTTAGATTGGAGAAATTCTCCGGTTTGAAGTTTGGGTTTTAAAAGTTCCATGGTTTTAGGTTTAATAAGAGCCGTAGTTTTAGGTTTTGCAAAATACGCCTCTTTAGGATTGCGTTTGGTGGTATTTGGCAACTCTCTATTAGGACTGGTACGTTTTCGATCCCTTCCCCCATGACGGATGAATGTTTTAGCTTCTTCCACAATCACGCTCACCTGTTTAAAAATGAAACAAATATTTATTGATATGAGTATATTATTTATCCACTGATTGCTTTTGCATAATCACTAATTAAGTATTAACTAATCTAAGGCGAACATGAACATTGTTAGAAAAGCAGCATTGCTTTGACATACGAAAAATGATTTTTTAGTACCTCTTCCATAACTTTGTGTACTGATGAATGTAGTTCTGCAATTTCATGTGTTGAAGAGATAGAATTTGTATGTGGACAAGGTAATTGCGATTGCTTCAGTTGTCGATTATGGTTGAAATCTTTGACAATATCCAAATGAACTTCAGGGGCTTCTCCTAAACGAATTCTTTTCTCATCTGGCTCCATCATTTCACTTTTATCCAACGTAACAACATTTGTATCCAAATGAGACGAATGCGTTCTTCCTTTCACTCTGTAACAAGGGTTAGGGAAAAACACTTTCTGTTGAAAAGGCTGATGGTGCTCCATTTCCGAATGAATTGTCTCCCGGCTGTCAAAATACAATTAACAATATGATAAAAATGCAGAAATAATAACAAACAAAAACAGACATGGGATATTTTTGGAAAAATAATGTTCACACTTCACACTGCAATTTAAATTATAACCAACTTTCCAACTCGAAGTCTTTCACACTTTTACTGTTTGAACGACACGCGCAATAAAATTCACCTTTCACCGGGAAATGTGAAAGTATAAATTTTCTCTTTGTTTGCTTCAGCCAGGAAAATCACGCTTTCTTAATAAAACAGACGAGAATTGGAAAGTCGTTCACAGTCAGTCCATACTGCACATACCAGCAATATTTATGAATTAAATTCTAGGATGAAGTATTATGATGATGATTCGTGTTGTATGCGTATTTTTCGAATAATGATTTATGGTTTATTGTGTGCTATTTCTACATATTATGGTAATATAAAAATTGATTGAGACATGACAAAATTCAAACGTACTTTATGGTATAGTTATATTCAATTTCCATGTAAAGTGCATTACATATTCTGAGTGTTTCAATCTCTTTTAAATTACAACATTACAAACGATAGCAACATCGCAGCATTTTGAAATTTTTTGTGACACGTTCGTCAACCGATTGTCTAAATTTGAAGTACTTTCGTTGAAAAATGCCAAAGAAATTAAACCCCAAACTGGAAGTGTCAGTTTTATCATTTTACAAGGCCAACATACCCTCTGGGGGGATCACAAAGCAACTTTCTGAAGGTGGTGTCTACTTCTTCAGACAGGCCATATACAATATTATTAATTCCAAGGAAAAACGATGGCAGGCAAAGTCAATCGGACTTGTGGCACCAAATAAATCATATTCACGTAAGCCGAGAACAAACACCTATTCGAAAAGTATACCGAAAAGTCGAAATTTACCTTTTTATATCAAAAGAGTAGCCGAAAAGGGCAAACCAGATGCCCCAGTTGCTTAAATAGGTCCGGAACAACAATAGGAAGGGTCCTACGGGAAGAATTGGTGACGACCATAATGTGAAAATGTACATGTGTTGGGAGAAAGTCCTTATTGTAAACTGAAACAGGTTCGCAGTTGGAATATTAGGTTACATTACTGTGTAGGCACACAAAACTTGCTAAAAACACTTCCCGAAATAAAAATCCAGAATAAATGGGCCCAGAAAATGAAAAGTGTTTAGAAAGTTTATATCAGTAAGAGGTTTAATGGGTAGAGGATTGTTATGTCATACAAGTAACCTCCAAAAAACCCATGTTAAATTAAGAATATGACTTCAAGAAAGGTTCGAGACTGTTTTTGGAATCCGAAATTTCCAAATTGTAAGGTGACGAGGTTGACAAGTGTATTTTCTATAATTTGTCGCACCTCAAAGAAAACGTTCGATTATGTCAAGGACTTGGCGAATTGACTTGGAATAAAAACTACTCCATATACGTTAGATGCCTATCAAATCATGTGACATTAGTCCCCTTGATTTTTGGAGCTTTGGTTGCTTGCAACAGAGGTATTTGTGAGAACGAGTTACATCATTTAACAGGCCTTGGAAAATGCCTGAGCAGTCATTTGGAATTTGAGATATGTCAAAATGTCATATCTTTGTCATCTTTCAACCGATTTCGTTGAAATTTTCACACAGTATGGACAGTGGTTTCGCATTTGTCACAAAAATTTCAAAGCGTTCTAATGGTGCTATCGTTTGTAATTTTGAAATTACCGATGTAAGAAATAGGCTGCCCGGGGTATTGTATCATGTTGAAGTATGTACCTGTTTTTTGCAATTTGCAATGAAAATTTAGAGCTTTATTTTTTACACATTATACAGTCGAATTGTGAAAAATTATTACAAGTTTGGATTTTTAATTAATGGAGATATCAGAGCAGCCACGGAATGTTTCTTGGGCTCCACAACCCGGTCCTAAGACAGAAATACAAAATTTTATTATAATTTTCATGAATTTTAATTGTTAAATTTCAGTTTCAATGCACACATAATATTGCATGTATGCATAAGTACAAATGAATAGTTAAAAAGTTCTCACCTTGAGATCCATCGCCACAATCTCCCCAAGTGTTTCCTAACAAAGCAACAAAAACAATTACGTATAAAACATGGAAGAACATCAGTTAAATAAGTTACGTAAGGTAAGCGAATTTCTTTAATACCAGCACGGTAGTTCCATTGGATGACACATTGTTGGCAAGTGACACCAGCTGGAAGACGGTATTGATGTCTGTACCAACCAGTACCATGGTCGACAACAATTTTAGTTCCAGCACCGTCGGCACGTTGCAAAACGTGTCTGTTAAAGCAGGCTTGGGTTTCTCCAGAATGAGGGGTGGTGCACAATCTGAATTCCATGAATCCCAAATGAGCTGTGGTGAGTTCAACCTCAATATCGATAACCTGTCCATAAAACAAATTAAACAATGATTGCTTGTCACTAAACCAATTTACACCTTGGTTAAGCTGATCGCTTTTTAATTTCTTACGCTTCCGGCGGAGTATCTTCCTGCGATGATTCCAGCGTAATATCTTCCTCCTATTTCATTGGCTCTAGGTGCAGCTTGAGATTGGGGATCTCCGCAAACTCCACAGTTTCCTCCAACAACCTCAGCTTGATGGACTCCTCCACAGTAAAGCTGATTGTCATCGTAGTTGGCTGGGGGATTTTGCGATGCAAATTCAGGAACTCTCCAAAGAGAACTGGAACATTATAGACAAAGGAAATTAGTTTTTAAACTAATTGAACAAAATACTCATGATCTGATATAATATCCGGATGTATCGGTAAATTATATATTTGAGATAAAATCAACTATAAAGGTACATATAGTACATTGTATATTGTATTGATTGCATTGTTCAACATAAGACAAACTAACAAATGAAGCATTTGATAAATGGTTTTAGTTTTAGGTTACCACCAAATAAACTGCAGACTGGATTATATTCCATATATGTACAATTACAAACGATATTATTTGCTGTCTTTTGCTACTTACGATCGATTTGGGGGTCTCATGAGACGTCCATGTGAATTGACTTGGACGGCCAATGCAACCACAACAAGAAGTGCGATTTTGTACATGATTGTTTCAGTAACTGGAGAATTAACTGATTCTAACCAAAGGAAAAATCCAAACTATGCAAGGGAGCACGTAATTTTGTACTTTTATATTGCCAATCTTTTTGACAGTGAAATTTTTATCAAGATCAGGGTTTTAAAAAAAAGTAGAAACTTATACCATATTATATTTTTATCTGCAAACACCTTCCAGGGAAGTTTGCAAAAGGATAGGTTATCAATTATCTCATGATTATGATTTCACAAATAAACAATTAGAGTATGAGATGATAGGTATACTGCAGTGAAAAGTAACAATATCATTTACTTAAAAGTGTCGCTACTAATCTACCTAATTTTGTTCGTTCCATGCATACATCGCTGTGACTTGCGTCATGTGTGGTATGGAAATCAATTGTACACTGTACATATAGTTGTTATAAAGCATATAAGAATCGGAAAATCATATTTCGTAACAAATTGTCAAGCTTACTGATACTGATAAGCAGATGCAAAAATGACATTATATCCTTCAAACCAAATAATTAACAATGATTGATGATTAATCATGGTATGATAGTTTACAATGTATGCGTTATCTGTATTGCAATTAATTATGTTATTTTGATGCGTGACATAATTATAATGTTAAATATTATGTATACGATTAAAATGTCTATTTTAATTGTATTATGCGAAAATACTTTCGTTCTAATTAAAGACCGTAATTAAATTATACATGGACATGCGACAAAGGTTAAGTGAGGCTGCGTGAACACTGAACAGATATAATATTATATCGAAGACAGTTATGTACCTTGTTTCTATTCAGTAATAATGTAGTGTATGCGTCGTGCATTTTGGAACCGTCAGTTCTTCTAGTATGCAGTACTTTCTACTTATGTAGGATCATATTATGAAGGATAACAAAGCGATGAAAATGACATGAGCTATTGTTCACCAAATGATTGGATTATTTGTATTTTGTTTGTTAAGTTTTTTTTTAATTGGATATTAGTAATTTTATTACCTACCCGCATCTGCTATTTATTAACAAGATTTGGAAACACAAAACGCTTATGTACTTCAATAATGGGTGCATTCCTCTTTGCAACTTGTAACCCAATGATTGGCTGATTGAATTTATTAACTGCATTTTATTTGGGATGAATTGTTGGTAACCGACTCCTACCCACCCGGGCGCATTACCAACCCGGTAACATAACCAATCTACACACTGATA
>JABASD010002309.1:0-28129 GCA_019776165.1 Pogonognathellus flavescens
ACTAGAAAAAAGGCCCGTGCGCTGCACGGCGCCGTAACCTCCAAACGGGGCAATTCCCCAGACGGGGGAGTAGTTCATTTATGAGTGCAAACAACAAGCAAATTGGTCCTACTTCAGGTAAGCCCTAGAAGAGTTGAAAACCCAAAAGAGGAAGTAACTTGATGAGGAGATATAAATTGTGGGGTGTGGAATTATTTTTGACATTTTAAAATTAATTAAAACTATTTTTGACATTTTTTAAATTATTTAAAACTATTTTTTGACATTTTTTCTAGGGTCGAATGAACTTTGTGTCATCGAATCTACTCCTTTGTATCTCTGTTCATTCTACCCTAGAAAAAATGTCAAAAAATAGTTTTAAATAATTTAAAAAATGTCAAAAATAGTTTTAATTAATTTTAAAATGTAAAAAATAATTCCACACCACACAATATAATTCTCCCCATCAAATTACTTCCTCTTTAGGGTTTCCAACTCTTCTAGGGCTCACCTGAAGTATGATCAATTTGCTTGTTGTTCGCACTCATAAATGAACTACTCCCCCGTTTGGAGAATTGCCCCGTCTGGGGATTACGGCGCCGTGCAGCGCACGGGCTTTTTATCTAGTTTAACATAGAAATAAGTTTGACATTGCCAATTCGTTATCTGTCACTAGAATCGTGTCTCAACAAATACATTTCTAGTGCTACACATAATGCTAATATCACTTAAAGGACCTCAGCATGAACTAAGAACTGTGAGAACAATAAAGAGGGGATATTTGCAGCTTACGGTTGCATTAAGTACAGAAACTTTCTCCTTGCCTTAGAACTTACATAATGTTTTAGGTACCCATATAATATTTACTGTAGTATTATGATATTCACTAGGGGTTGCATCTCTAAAATATACCTTTCATTTCCGTAACTATTACTGTGGGTATCAACTTTATCTGCTTGTTTGTGTTTCATAGAGAAAGATGAAAGACCTCAATGACTTCTTCTTGTTAAATTACGAAAAGGCGAACCCCACAAGTTCAAAGCAAAGCAGAACACTAAGGTAAACAAAATTTCACGCAAATAGAATCTCATAAGTGAAGGCAAGCAGCTATTAGTACCCAAATATGAAATCCAATCTTCACTGTTTTCTCCCCAGTGTAAGTCAGTCTTGAGATTTACAGTCGTCTTAGCACGGTTGGAGTATACATTAACTAAATTTCATTTTAACTTGCATGTGATGTAATAATATTGTTACAAAATTACCGGCTGAATATACGATATATCCGGTATAATATACGACTAATATCATACTTCAAAGTCTTAGTTAGTACACCTAACAGCATCAGGTATATTATACTATTCATTCATTCATTCATTGTACAATAAGCTAAGCATTGGTCAACAGAATAGATAAGTTTCGTAAATTAAAAATTGTATTACTTATGTAAATTTGTATTTTAATAATTTCTCACAGACAGTAATATTACAAATTATCCTGTCTCCACATTTAAAAGCATAAAATGTAGCTCTTTGGTCGTTTCTCCAAATGTACCACTGGAATACGTATAACTAGCAATAAGTTTGAAACCATTATTTCAAACCATTCTGGGCTATCGTTCGTAAGGAAGATCAGACAAACAGACGGACACATAGCCTACTCGTATACAAGTTTTTTTTACGAAGTTAATAAAATACTAACTATACCTCATAATTAAAAAGAAAGAAGGGAATATATTTATTCTTAAATATTCATAAGTTTAACCTGAAACAAGAACATTAAAAAGGTTCGTATACATATATATATCGGATGATAGTTTGACCTGTTAAACAGTAAAAACTTTAGACAGAATCTACTCAATCTATCTACCAAGTTTGTTATCAAAGAAATCTAGACTTTAAATGTATGTTTGATCATAATTTTTCCGGGTAAAATAAAATTTGTCCGCCCATCTAAAAAATTCTGGAGATAGTTATATTCACTATGATTAATAAATTTGTAGGTAGCAGTGGCTGAATCACGTAAGAAAATTATATGATATTGTTTTTAATAGTGCAGGTCGTAATAACGCAAATTCATCTACCATATAAATACATGAACTATCATAAAACTAAATTGTTACAGATAATTACTAGAACAAACTGATATGCTTGAGCTTAGCTTTTTCATATAGGTATATTATAGCAGTATATGTTATGCTATAATTTGTATGGAACCAAGAAAGGTATACAGCAAAAAATAAAGATAGTTAGTTGCACTTGCACCATCCAAACGAATTATGTATTGGAAAATGCGTACACCATGCAATCTACAGAATGATATGGAGACAGGGACTGCATTATTGCATCTGACTTTTGTTTGCATTTGAAGAATGCATATTTATTTATTGATTTCGTCGAACGAAAAATACAAGAATGTAGAACGTATTTGAAATGTGTATAGGACTTGAGGGCGTCTGCTAACATTTAGGTCTATTTACTCAGGATGGTATATAGGGTTTGTTAGAATTGGGGCAACAGTAAACATTAAATATGCCACCATTACTTTTAACAGGCGACTCATTTAAGTTAATGAAACATCCTCAGCACACGTGCACAGAAAATCTCAGTAACACAAAATGCGATTAACTTTTACTTTTATGTTAGCATACATGACATGAGCAAAAAAGTCATTAGTACACGTGTACGAGTTTTTTACGAGTTTTTTACTACAATCAATACACTTCCATCTTTGGGATTTGGAATACTACACGCTTAGGGCACTCATCTCTACTTATTATCATGGTTGAATCAACAAAAAGAGTCCCTCCAGAAATGTTCTCGTATAACGAACCTAATATGCAGTGGACAGCTTGGCAGTGGCTAAACCTAAAAGGAAAAGTGTGTGAAAGCTGATACATTTGTTTGTTCACTATCAATAGTAGGCTTAGCCCTAGGATAACACACAAAATATTGTATGCTCAACTTCAGTGGATTCACTACTGCACTGAATGCTTTGTTATGCCAATCCCATCGTATATTCGTGTAGTAATATTATGCCTCCGTACTTCTCACTGCGCGAACCATCCGTTTGCAACAATCAATTAGATTGTGAAACACACCGTCGTAAAAGTAACCGAAACCTGTGTTAGTTACTCTAATGGTTTATGAAGAGTCGTGAGCAGATTAATAGATAATTAGCTTAACCTATCCTTCACATTATGAATCCAGAAGAAATAAGATAGTATTACAGAGTCACAACTACTAATGAGACAGAATACATTTCTGAAAATAACGAGCTGGTAGTTGTATCTGTATCCCCAATCAACTCGAACAACTATATACCATTAGTTATAATTGCAGAAAAACTTTCCATTGTTTCCCTCAGAGTACAAAATTGCAATGCAATGGCCAGAGCTGCAGAATAAATGAATTCGTTGCACGAGTAAGACCATGTGAATAATGTAGAAAGATAGAGCAGGGAGAAGGAAACACACACAAGGGATAAAACAAAAGTGGAAATGCAAGACGAACTTAAATTAGCTTAACTTAGGCTGTCGCGGATAAATTATATAAGACGGGTACGGCTACGACGGTAAGTTTTGGTGGTGACTCTCGTGAAACTTTCTATTTGAGTAAGCAAACAGTTCATGCTTATACAGAGGATGAATGTTGACGATAAGTAACTCAAGCAGACTTTAGGTAGCCAAACCAAAGGAAAAGTAGACCAAATATACCTCAGATAAACTTGCATTACTACATTATATCCACCATACTATTTGTAGTAAGTACTTGTGTGTTCGCTGTTCACACAAAACATCTTTCTATAGGTACTACTACAGTACGTCTTAAATATAAGAAAAGAAATCTTGGGAGCTTAATACTCAATTCGCCATTGACTGTATTATGTCTGAGCATATGTGTGTTGCCTGCCACCAGTATGTGAAAGAAAGACTTGCTAAGTATTTTGGTCACGCCATCAAGAATCAAGACAATCCTATCAAACTCTCCAGTTTGCAGTAATGCTATGTGTATTAGTATATATAGGTACTCCAGCAGCAATCTACTCGATTCTAGCCTCCGAAAAGCCCCTATTCAACTTGTTATTTTCCTTTTACCTCATGTGTGGATGTGGGTGCTACAATGTATGTTCTCCCTTGCTAATGCCACTAAAGCACCAACTAGTCTACCATTTAGTTTAAGTACTTTATACATATTGTGTGTGTATGTGTGTATGGACAGAGTACTACTACACCCCTCGCTCTTACAGTACCATACGCACAGTCTGAGAGTCTGTAACATTAGAGTATTAAAGTAATACTTTTGGTTACGGACACGGTACTGTAGTATCATGATGATGAGCTGAAGCCAGCTTAAATTTCGTAAAACCAATTCCTGTCTTAGTAAATTGAATTTATATTACAATACTAAAGTAGAACTGACGACCACGTTACATGCAAGACTTTCCAGGAGGGAGTACTATGTGTTTAATGTTTGTTTACTCTGCGATGGTGGTGGTAGTGGTGATGACGAAAATGAACATACGAGTTTTATTATGTGTGCTGTATATGTATATGTTTAGCTTTTGTAAGAGTAAGAGTCTTATGTAAAGAAAAGTGAAAGTTCTGTGACTTTGAGTAGTAGGTACATTGATAGTAGTAAATGCATAGACGTTACCTCATCTTCTGGTTAGTCTTTATTTGTAACTCTATTTCCAGTCAGATGAGCTAAGCGAGCGTCTTCTTCTTCAATGCAGACACGAACGACAATTCTTAGGTATCGTATAATAACCTACCATTTCACTGTGTCTAAATGAATAAAAGTATGCCTTTCATTCTGCTGTGAAAGAGAAAAGCTGGCTGCCACAGTAGGGATTTACAGAAGAGCAGTACAACACAACTGACAATCCAATTCGCAAGAAATAAAGAAGCAAAGGAAGAGTAGGCGCCCAGCACTCTGCCTCGGCTTTCGCGTTTTGGATCAATAGGCGAGAGCAAAGTAAGAGACACGACTTTACGTTCAGGTCCATCCATCCTCATTCGTATTGTCAGACGATGATACAGTGTATATAATCATATGTACTGCCACGAACAGTCAAGTCAACCCTAGCCGTTCAAGATACACACAGAACACGCCGTCTTTGTACTACGAGAGCACAAACACACCAAGTCAAGTCAACTTTCCCTTAAGACGTCGCGTTTCACGTATCTACATTATCATGCATCCACCACGTAACAACTGTGACCGTCACTGTCTCCCTATCCTACAACCATTGTGTCTCCAAGCAAAAACTCATCTAATGCAACCACTTCTGTAGTATTTGTAGACACACACACACCACACGCCTTACCTTTCTTATCTTCACGTGCTATTATTACACCACCACCACCATCTTTCTTCATATTACAACGTACTTTTGTTTCATTCACCTTTAGCCATCTTTTTATATCGCGTTTTGAGATGAAATGTGAAGTGAGCTGATTGGAACGGGCGTCACTAATCCTCTGACGCCTCATCACCTTCTTAACCACAAAATATAAATCAACAAACTTTCTCCTTCCTTTCATCCACTCCATTATTCTTCCCACTCGACTCACCTACTTTAGTCAACCATTAATGAAATTCTTCAACTTTCCACATTTTCGTCATATAAAATTACGCTCATTGTAACGGTGACCATTGTGTAAAGTTCTAAAGGATTCCACGTTGTTAAACTCGCTTCCTTTCTACTTTAAAAAAATAAACAGTCCATAAATAAACTATGGAGAAACATTTGTAAGCAATAGGAAGTAAAGCTAATAGTATGGATTAGGTAGAATGAGTATCTTCTTTTATTTGTACTTTTGTGAATTGTAAACTTAAGGGTATTCACTTTAGAGCCTATTCGGTACCTAACACCACGTGCATAACAAACCGGGTCTGAGATATGTTTAGCATACATAATTTAGATTCCATGCTTGCTTACACAGGCAGAATGAACACCCCGGACAGTAAATTGTTTTTCTTTTTGTGTAAGACTCTCCGCACCGCAGAATTAAGTTTGTCGATTCTAATTCTGGTTTGAAAAGTACCGAAGACAATCGCCGCAATTTTTATGTATGAACATTGTTGGCCTGCAAGTACGGTAATTTTCCGGCGATTTGACGATTTGTGCACAAACAGCAAAGTGCAATCCTTTATTGTCATATTTACGTGTTCTTTATGAAGATAATGATAGTTGGATGAAGATAACTGTTTATAGAACGATGAATGCTTGTGATGCAGTAAGCGAGGCTGACTTGACGCAAAGCTAAGCTGACGGACTGAATCCAAGCGTACCGAATGGAAAGGAAACAGACCGAATGAAACGACCTCAACTCAACCGTAATGATGTTTTTGCGGTCTACCAAATTAATGGTCTATTTTCCAGTGTATAGAGTGGTCTCATCCTGTTCCTATTAGTCCCTGCTTTCTCCCAACGTTTAATATCCTCCTGCATTATATTTATCAGTATGTAACTGTAGATACGTGAGTAGCAACCCAGTGTCTACTTAACTATCCCTACCCGCATTACGCTACTTTCAAGGTATTCTACGTATCTCCGTCAGCCACTCCTCTACATACGAAGTAATCAAATCCATTCACTAACAAAAAGTATGAGGTAAATCAAATCTACACAAAAGGTAGATGCTTCCAACACAAAGGCTCAAAATTTCTCCCAACTTGCATTATTATAACATCCTCCTCCTCCTCTTTCTCCTTTATTGTATTCACATGTTCTCTTACTAACAGTAATTGTGCTCTGTTGTTGCAACATCTGTATTGTATTAATGTTTTCCATCCAGGTTTTTCCTGCAGACAAACCCTACACTGATGTATGAAGTAGTAATAAATCTAGGTACACATACTATCTGTAGAAAAGATCCATCAGCGAGATCGGCGGATATAAAAGTTTGCACTCGAACATAAAGTTATATGTGCCATACAGGATTTTGTACCCATTTACTAACTAGTAAATAATATACAGCATCCGGTCATTGAAAAGTCATGTCGCGTGACACCTTCTTGCCTTGTATTGAATGATATAAGTATACAGTGCTAATAAAACCTGCAGCAATCTCCCACTTAAATATCTCTTTTTTGGAACACGCGTGTATTTTGCACAGGGTGGTACATAAAACTTTCCTGATGGATATAAGCATGAAAACCATTTCGATGAAGTGGTTTCGTTGGTTGAGAGAATGCAAGTTAAAGGTGGGCTATAGCGCTAAACCGAGAAAATAAGGACATTTTAACACAATTACTGTACTTTCACTAAAGCGAACCTGTCACTGTGTAATAAAAGAAGTAAACCAAGAGAAAAGGCAGATAAATACAAAACATTTGCTAAACTCGTGTAGGTACGTCCATTACGTGTCATTACATAATTACAAGTTGCTAACATACAATTCTCTCCTAGCATGCACCCTGTAGTTCCAGACACACAACAACAAAATATATATCACAGCTTTCCAGTCAATCACCAAGCAAAAGAAGAACACAAGAACAAGGGAAAACCAAGTCAGACACAACAGCCAAGAAAATTATAATTAAATATTTATAAGGCTGGTGCACGTAGAGAAGTTTAAATTCATCAAATAATTGATGACAAGCGTGTGGCTTTTCTGAGGCTTACTTTACGTTTTCTCTAGTAGAAGGCTATGGCTATAATATTTAGTTTCTGCTGCCCTCCTCCCATCCTCCACTTTTCAAGTTCCTTGACTTGTAAAACTTTTATGTAAGAAAATGCTGCTGAATATATAATAGACTGACAGATAGTTTGCCAAATGTTCGCACAGATAGTGAATGATAGAGGCATTCAACTGAATCAGCAATATCTCTGTGTACTTTGTGTGTATAATACTACTTTGCTTACAGTCTGTGTATCCATGGAGGAAACCTCACCCTTATAAAGTCAAAAATAGACAAGAGCAGAGAGTTGTGTGGTGGGTAGAGAGAAACTTCAATCACTTATTCTTTGTAGGGTGTAGCTTTCTGCATAATGTATTCTATATTCTTGTTGAAATTAAATCTTATAGGAGTATACATATAATTTGTTATGCTAAAGTTTATACCCTACAGCTCAATGTGGCTAGAAAAATAATCGTATACATATAAGTAGCCTTACACTTTTAACGTTATACAACCATTACGCTTATCTACTGGTATGAATTTCATTTAAACATCTAACAAGTCTATGTAGTAGTCTGTGGCTACGAATAAGGTCCTTCTGAAAAGATATTTTCTACTTCCCCTCATACACCTATATATGCTGCAGGAGTAGCTTTGTCAAAAAAGGGAGAAAAGTAATGAAAACGGAACTAGGTCTTCTTTTCTAAGTATTAAAACATATCTTGAAGCGACCAGTTTTAATAACATGCAAAGTTGTGTAGCATTACTGCTTAGCTTACCGAACGAAGACGCACAATGGAATATCAAGAAGAAAAACACGTGGGTTGGTATCTTATTTCTTATTTAGATGAAACTACCTGCCTCTGCAGCCCTAAGATATAATATATGAATGACACATACTTATATATAGAGGACGAAAATAGTTATTTTTGTATTAACAATGTATTTTACGACCAGAACTCTCTCTGCATCTATGCTGATGCATTTACGCATTATACTGACAGTTTTGGCAGCGGGGTTTACTATTTACCGCAAAACATTCGTAGTAGTATATTATATGTCTAACAAACTGTGTACATCCCTTTCCACTGTCTATACATAACTACACAAGACATACTTATTACTTTTTCTACTAGTAAACATACAAGCTTCCAATCTGTTCTGAAAGAAATCAATCAGAATGCCATACACACTGTGAGTTGGGAATTGAGTTCTGTTTATCCTGTCTACTAGAATAGATAAATCACACATACATACCTGAATAGGTAACTTGTCCAGTAAAAAATCAATTTATAGTTCCTTCAAATCATATAAACTTGACCTGATCGATTTAATAATATACTTGTGAAAAATACTATAAGTATACATACCTATAACACGGACTGTGTGTAGGTATAGCACAACTGCGTTATAAATGGGAGGTAAGTAAAGAGAAAAATATCGTTCGCGGTTGTGTTGTAAATAGAAAATGCTGACTTTGAGCAATTCATTCAAGATTGAAGAAGAAAATGTGGTTTTTACAAGGTTGACAAAAATGTTAATATTATAGTAGTTTTTGCTTTTATTCACATTGTTATTGTTACAATGTATATAGCTGTAGCTGGAAGTGCGCGGTAACAGAGGGGAAGTGTGTGAAATGAAATGAATAGTGAGGGTAAAAAAGAAAAAATTACAGTGAGAGAGACGAGGAGGAGGATGTAGTCCTGAAATATTATGGAGAACACCTGGACTTTCACTAGCTCTCAGATCTAAAGTGAAAGTTCGATTTCTCTCTTAGGAAAAGCTGTGTGCGTCATCAAAACCTACATTTTAGATAGCCTGGAATCCGGGAATGGAAAGAACACCGTTGTAGTAGTTGTGTGTAAGCAAGGTGAAAGATAGTAATGTCTGTGCACTTAGTAACGGAGAAAATAGCTACGGAGGTAGTACACACAAAACAACGTCTACAAATACTATATATACAGACACAGCTACTAAAATCTTTTCTACTTTATTACATAGATATAATTTATAGACATGCCGAGGCAGAAAGAGAGTACTCAATTGTCTGGATAATAGAAATGAGCGTAAATGCAACCCAAGCGAAGACCATGTAATGTCTAGTAGCATAGTGTGGCTCTATGAAAAGAGAAATAACACAACATTGAATTCGGCTTATACTATTTCTATTATTACAGCTCCTTCAGTCTGCACAATTTATAATGTACTCCATTACATATAGGTATAGTATTATGTTATGTGTATTTATATACAGCAGACAAGGCAGTGGTAGTGGTAGTTTGTAAATAAATACATTGTTTTCCATTTATTAGGTATATCTGTATAATAAACATGTTTTAGTAGTGCCTACAGCTATTCTCTTTGCAACAATAATGATGTCTGCTGAAATATTGTGTTCAGAATAACATAAAACTGTTAAAGAAGTCTTAAAGTAAACATGGGGTCGCTGACCAAGTGGAGGAATTAATTCATTGCGCCGCAAATCGAGTCAAGTGGAAAATACTTGATGCTAATATTGTTGTTGTTTCAATTAGTAAAGAAATATGTGCAATACAATGAGACAGAAGAGAATTTCCATTCATTTGTGAACTTTCTTTCATTGAATTACCAATTCACAAAGCACAACTCGCTAATAGTTAACAAGGTTTTGAATAGGGACTCAACTTCACTGGTAAAAAGTTCCAGGAGAGAAGTGTACAACAGAATTTGGTTATAGGCAGCACTTCAAGTTTCTCTTGAAGAACTCTTCGTGTCGAGCTACAACCATTTCTTCTTTAGTAAAAGCATTATGTGTACCAAACATAACAAAAACGTGACCAATTTTCAAAATTAGGTATTTATATTCCATTGGAGGAAATAATTTCATCATAGACATAACCTATGTATACAGTCCGTGTGGACAGTCGTGCATTCAAAGTAGTTTCTCCCCGTGAAAAAATTGTACGAAAGGGACATTATTGTAGGCACTATTGTGATTTATGAGGGTAATAACTACCTAGTAACAATATTCATTCCGCACCATTCTGAATCGATTGTTTTCGTACAGTTATATATTGGTATATCACCTGTAATCCTGCACACACAAGACACAAACCTATATATACCTGATATATTTTGCATAAGGGGTAATGGTAGACTACGCAACGATACTGAAGCTTATAGAATAGTATCTTGCTGTGTGAATTCTCGATGAAAGTAAACAACAGATATATGAAATTGTCTGAGAAATAGTCGCCGTTACAAGAGATAGTGGTTGTAAATGTGCAAATAAATAAAGCATACATACCATTGCAATGGATAGCAACAACTTCGAGACGATATGGGCAGAAGGAAGTGTTCGGTGGGATTCGCGGTGAAATATTGATGAGACGTCCTTCAGGTGTGTATAGTTTGACTATGTCATAAGGTCCTGCCTCTGCAGCAGATCTGAACAAGTCTGCAAAAACAAAATATTCCATTCATTTACCCGTCACATAATATTATTTGTTTACCGTGTTTCGCTCTCTCCTCCCTATTGCGTTGTTGGCTACATTTACTTTCCTACAAAATACAAAAACGAATGTTGAATGTAGAGGAAGAAAACACAACGTACCTACAAACAAGTTCATGGAAGCTACATTGCAAATTGTAAGTGGGTGAGGTAACTACTGCAGAGACTTGGAAAACACATAATGTGATATACGGAGGAAAATAAATGTTTGTCTTGATTGTACTCCAGGGATGACTAACGTCCTTCTATTTACCAGGGCATGCAGCAGGAAGTTCACAGTTCGTTCTTATTGTCACATTTACATCTACCGTTAACTATGTCTGACTATCTATTGTGTTCTGCCCGGCTTTGGCTTTGTCATTCATGGATACTAAAAAGGTGTATATTGCACACTACCACCGTGCGTGCAAAAGGAATACCTAAATGCTGAAAAGACTCAATTTCATTATTTTCGGTCTTATGGCGAGGCTTACGAGTTGTCAGAGCATTAAATTCGCAATTCAGTGGATTCTGAGATTCAATTATTTTTAAAAGGAATCAGCAAATCAGAGGAAATCATATACAGAAATGTCAATTCAAGTCAAACAGTGCCTGTTTTGAATATCCTTTTGGAACTCATGTTGGCCAAAGCATACCTCTACTATGTATTACTTCATATTTTGAAATCCGAAGCAATCAGAACTTATAATTGACTAAGAAAAGTAATGACGATAATTATTCGAGGATATTTGACAAACTTTCTAAATAAACCAAAAACTGCTACTTCGTAAGTAATTGCCGTTTTAAAGTAGTGTGGGTGCCTAATTAGTTTTAATTTTTCATAACTACAACGATGATGAAATTGTAGAGCTCTACCTCTAGACCTACCTAATGAATTTCTTGTAAGAAATGTAGAAATTGTGTTAGGAGAGCTGTCTTATTTTATTGCATGTTGTAGGCATGTAAGTTAAGGTACTCAAAAGTCAAAATGCATGTCTGTGTAGACGGTTATGTAATGTGGACAACTTTTCTTCACACTTGTTCAAAGGAAGCTTCGCAGTATGCTGACTTCAATTTCGGAAATAAGATTAATCAGCAAATAAATTAGCCGTGAAATGCGGGTGACTCTATCAAAAGTAGGATGTGGAAAATCTCATCAGAGGGAAAGAGTTGTGTTCAGTTCAATCTCGTTTCAGCCTACAGGAAAGTAGCAGAGGACAAAAATCTCAACCGTCATTCATTTTCTTAACTTTACTTTGGGGAGACGATATTGAGAAAAGAGTCATTGCATGTAGCAATTCTGTTGCAATAGCTGAGCCAATGGTAAATTCACAGTTACGTAAGTAAGTCGTGGGTAAGTAGGAGGACCAGCGTCAAAGTGGTTGTGGTGTGTGCAGATCTTCTCTTGTGACTGGAGGTAGCAGGAGGGTAGGACGAGGACTACTTGAGTTATTTCTAAGTTAAGCACGAAGGGAAATGTCATGTTGAACCGAACGAGACAAGACACTATCCACTATACGAAAATGGAGCTGCGAAAGAAGATGAAGTGGTGAAATGAGCATCTCGTACAAGTAAGTAATGGGCAATACACTGCATACTTCTCATCTATTAACGACTACATTGAATGTTCATTCATGTTCAGAATAGGGGAAGGCAATAAGTAGCTCTGCATGGCTTTACCTGACTTTATTCCAGTCATCCTAGTCCAAATATTGCCATAGTTTAGTTAAGGTAGTATAGCTGTCTACTAATGCTAACTTCTCGACTGTGAACAGGCTATAATCAACTCTAAGCCGAACGAATGTCACTCTCAAACAGAAATCTATGGAAAGGTAGGCTTTTTCTCTATTTTCCTTTCCTTCGTGTACCTTTCTTTTAAACGAAACGAGAACTGGAACTGCCTGCGAACCGAACGCAAATCATATTACTGGATGTATTATATTGTGTATTCATTCGGCTATGTGTTACTCTGGTATACTGTAGTAAATACGAATTCGTACTGAATTGACTTCCTTTGGCTTGACTAGTTTTGGTTTGACTGTTATGCAGTCACTATATTATATTTATATATATAAACCTGCCTACTCAAAGCCCGAATGGGTAGATATACTTTGTAGCATGTGACTTAGGTATACCTTTACAGAGACCAGACGAAATGGAGAAAATGAGAGTTACATACAACTCTGGCTTAGAATACGTGCACTTGTATGTATATTGTATATACGAGTCAGATCTTTCTGTGTGTAGTGGAAAAGTAAAGGTTGCAAGACTCGAAATACTCTAGGGATGGCAGTAAGACGTAGAAGAGGATCAAATTGATCTTCTATTCCTGCCACTTTTCATCAACTTCCCTCTTTCCACCGTGAACTCAAATTCTTAACCAGATAGACAGGCATATTTATTGCCCATTGGAAAAAGCCATGTCTTTCAAGAGATCTCTTGATGTACGCATACCATTCGGGCACTTGCAAAACTGATCTATTTAGTACTCTATATGCTGACATAAATTCTTTACCAAATACATTCTTATCTTTGCCAACACACTGTGACGACTGCTATTTCAAGTAGTTCGCAGTGAGACATCATTGAGTGATGGAGGCAACAGTATTCAATTTTTGTCATCCTATAAAATTTACTCTACTAATATTTTCTCCACAGCAATTCGACTTGAATTGTAGCACAGATACCGGAATGACAAAACGTACAAAAAAGCGCGTTGACTTGATAACATTTGACCTTCTCTGCTCCATTGTGCCTCTTTATTAAGACGGTTATTGGATTACGTGATACATGGCAATGTGAACAATGAATTTGCTTCACTTTACACAATGACTGCAATACACCAGACATCAAGATCCCTATCGCTAATGTATGTCTCCATCATTCCGTTTAGTGATACTATCACTACGTATTATTGCAGGATGAGACGTGTAGGTCAAATGCGTCAAATGCTTTTCAGTTTATTTAATTTGATCTGCTGGATTAGAAAAGTCGTGCGTAATGGCTGGAATAAATCACCGAAATGACATGAATGTACAACTGTTATCTTGTTAAGAGCGGATGTAAAGGGTGTACCTTTAATATCATCGGAAGATGAATCTTTTGGCACCAATGCAATTTCATTTCTATCGCCGATAACAAAATGAACGACAGTGATCCGGTCCTCTTCGACAAAGTCCAATGAGAGATCAGGCTGCTGAGGATGTTGTAAGCCAACCGTGTCGGCAAGTTCAGACTCTGGTCTTTCGTCTAAACTAGGAGCCCTGGCCGAGGCCATACGCCGAGCCGATTCCCGATAATGTCTGTGCTGAAGAAATTGTCCCTTGAACTAATTACTTCCACTCGTCTATCAGTTCCACGGCCAGTTTCCTCCACTTTTCCAAACTGACTCCTTTAATCATCTGGAATGCCTGCAAGCAAAGAAAAAACAATCTGTATTCAATTAGTACATATTTTATTACGAAGAAGTATAATAACAGTAAGTTATAATAATAAATACCCTCTTTTCTCTTACAATATGTTTGTCATGCACACTTGGTCTTTTACTGTATGGACTACCCACTCAATTGATAAAGTTAAGTACAGAATTTTACAGAAGAATCACAAATAATTTTATACATATACAAATATACAACATATGTAAGCTTATATATGTTATTAGCGTCTACGTTGAATACAGAGTGAACCTCAACTAATTTTAGCCAAAAGATTGTTCGTGTAACACAATCTATTTCGGAAGGTCTTTTAAAATGTATTCCATACGCTGATTCCCTGTTCGTTGAATTTTCGACTACAGCTTTTTTTGCCTAGAATATCGAGTATTAACAACGGTTTAGCAATATTTTAAACCGATGTTTTTCGTCATTCTTATAAGCTCTTACACTTAGCTTCCTAATACCTACCCAACCCACCCACCTACTTACTAAAATTCAAAAGGTAGGTACTGTTTTGTCTGAAAATCAAAAGTCTTAGCTGCTCGTAGTTGTTAAAAGCGATTTATTTACTTTTGAAATTTCCTACTTACTATCCATAATTGTGAATGTTTTTTCATATCTTGCCATGTAGAATACAAGCAGTATGAGAAATAGCAAATCAACTTGCTGAGATACAAGGAAATTGAGTTATTTCCCCATCCTCGAATCGGGAAACCTGTTTCCGTATATTGAGGTACATTGTCTGTCTTTAAATCTGAATTTGTAATTTATATGTAAAAAATATTCTTCGCCTTCTTTTACATGAATAAATAAATCTGACAAAGTCAATCTTACATCATTTCTGACTGAGACTCAAAGATCGTTCATCTGCTTAAAGATACTTACTAGAATTTTTGAAACTAACACAACAGAAGCCGTACAGAAAGCACACGGTATGTTATAACTTGCAATAAATAGCAAGAAAAAACTTAGTTGAACACTTTCACTAAACATGCGATAATTAAGTATTATGTAACCAGAGAACGTGCTACTCATTTACATCATCCTTTTACGAATGCGGTGAATATTATTTTATCAGTTACACAAAGTGATAATTAAGTTGCTCAACCAGCCCTCTGTAGAAATCACTTATTTTATGTGTCTTTCTTGTCCATTTTTGTCACGTGTGACGTATAATGCTTGAAATATTCTTATCAGAATAATGTCCTTAATCTTTACACATGAAAAGTTAAATCGAACATATAATATGCTCGCTAACTTATCAAAAACTGTTTTATTGCTTAAGTTAGTATAGGTTCCCGATTTCAATTAAACTTTCTGCCACATTAAATCATTAATAAAGCACTTTAAGTAGACTGATCGTAGCTGACTTGAACCAAGCTCTTTTTCTGTCACTCATTTTCTGAGACATGAAAGACAACATTATAATAATGACACTTGACAGTAAAAAACATGTACTTCAGTTATCCCATTAAATTCAAGATCGTGACCATACAGACGCTAAAGATTCTTTGAACCAGAACGATCCGGTTTTTTGCAAGCTTTTTTCTGTTAAACGTTAACATATTTCGAGAGAGAGAGATCGATCTAATATTAAAAAAATACCAATGCCATAAAGTAATGTGATGCTATCGTAATACAACAATCAGGCTTGTATTCTGCTCTCATTGATCCACTAACTGGTTTGAATTACGTCATGATACAAAAATTTACAAATAATATCAACAAACACAAAATATTAATATTTATTACTCTTTTCTATGGATCGCAGACGCTAGAAAGTATGATATTATCATAGTCGTATATGTATATGTAAAGTTTCATTTAAACCCTTCAAGCTACTATTAATTACATGTACTTGTTACGACATGCTAATCTAAGTATGAGAGATGCTCAAATATGCGAGATATTAAACAGTTAAGTAAATAGAACCATGTAGCATTTTCCGTAGCCATCATACATATTTTGTACTTCAAAGAAGAAATTCAATGGGCTCACACACAATTCCACCACGACACAGCTGCAAATTTTCCACTAAACATTATTGCATATAGTACTTAGGTTGTGGATAGGTCTTTACAAACCAAGTTTAAAAACACAAGTTTGTATTTTGTGCATGAGAATAAGCATGTGTACAGAGCGAGGCTGAGGCAGGCTGGTGGAAGGATAAGCTTTCAATACACATTTAGTGAAGAAGGAAGAAATAATAATAATATGATTTTGTGTGTCGGTTCATTGCTGGAAGCAAAGTCATGTCGTCAACTGCAGAAAAGATAACAAGCGTTGTATTCTCTGCAGCTTCAGAATTGACTTCAAAGTTTGCAACGGAGAGATAAGCTGTCTTTGCTAAATAAATTCATTCATGAATCCATCAGGACCCAGCCGATAGATTCAACTTCGTTCTTCCCACTCGAATACTATTACATGTTTTTGGTATGCTAAACTAAAAATATGATACATTATAGTAGCGACAGAATTTATTTACCGAACTGGTTCGACCTAGCCAGAAATACCTTCAGGTTCGGGTTCAATTCAAATCAGTCAGCAAGTTGAATTTTCCATGTGTAATTCCAATGCATTTGTATTACTTTTTATTTCTTTTATTTGGAGACACACAAACATGTATAGGTACCAGTTACTAGATAGTTCAGTAGACTAGGTACAATAAATTCAGAGCCAGCGTGTAACTGTTTGATTTTCCCATGCGTGGCTTTACGAATGAGAAATGTGTTATCTTATATACATAAAAAAATAATACAATTTTTAACGAAAAAATATTTATCCGTCTATTCCATTCAGGTAGGTCTACATATATTTATGTCTATGATGCATAATCTTAACTTATCAATGGTTAGGTGTTGTATAAGTAGAACATGCATGAATCGTGTTTACTGCAGAGGCATAATTGCAATATAAATACAGACATTTGGGTAAATTCACCTTTTTAGTTCATAATATAATTGTCCGCGGATAAATTGTGCCGTCTTTTGGAACTGCATCTTAATTCTTAACATAGCTAACAAACAATCGTTCTCGTCCCTTTATAAGAGCATGTCATGTTGACTTTGACCTCACTCTTATTAGGACATCAGTAAAATTCCTTCAATCAAAATGTGTACCGAATCATTTTCCATTTTCACATTTCCCAGCAAAGAGGAACATTTCAATGGGATCAATATGAAGATTTAAAAGTATCTATTAAATATTAACTGTTCATACAGAATAAGTAAAACGTGACTTGAGAATACCTTCTTTGTAATTTTAAGGCTATTTTAACCGTGCTAAATATCTTAAAGACGATTGTGAGTGCAGCTGCTACAGGATGAGCCGAATGATACAGTCTAATTTATTCAGGGAGTCATAAATTTGTCAAAAATTATTTATTAACTTTGAAATAACCATTCTTCATAATAGTGTTTTATCGCTCTCTATAATTATTATCAAGCTATTTTTAGAAAACTACATTGCAGAAGAAGACGATCTAGTATTTCACCGCACATTACTGGTTCATACAATGCTGAGCGACACAGCAGTTTAAATATAATATTTAAGCTGAAATATGCGGATGAGTCATACAATACATTCTGAGTTATAAATGGTAATGTGGAAAATGTGTACGTCTGAATTCTGAATCCAACGCTGAGCTAGATTCAACAATAATACTTTGAACCCAGGGTTAGGAGAAGCATTAGTTCGTCTCTGTCCAATATAAAATGCACCAAAGGAAGATCGTAGAAGCTTCTGCAGTCTAAATAACCTGCGAGTGTTGTACTCAGCACTGTGAAAATTCTAGCAGAGAAGTAATAGTAAGCGTATTCGTCAGAAAAAGTAATCTAACGCATAATTTATCATGACACAAACTAAAATCCATTTTATTTTTAACTATATTGAGTAATACACTAGCAACACCGATACACAAACATTGTTGAATTTGCATTCGACTGAACAGAAACTTCCATCTCTACATTATGCAAACAGTCGGATTAAAACAGACGGATTGTACTGACAAACTCTACTAGGAACGACTTTCTAACAAAGATGCGTACCTAATATAGTAGTTACTTTAGCAGATAGGTATTGTATTCTTCAATTCTATTTATTATATACAATTCAAATACTGCTGTATATAATATAACAATAAATTATTCATATTGAGATTACATAATTTAATACATAATATATAGCTTCCGCATAATCTCATTCAAAACAGCAGGTACCGACGTACGGAGAGAAGACTTCGGACTTGGGTCTCATGTCTCATCAGTGTAATATTATGTATCTATTTGCTCTAGTCAGTCTTGTATACCTCTGGCTGGATGTATACTTTACAAATAGTAAACTAAGCACAGGACAGAATATATAACATTTCCCGTAGATTTAGGAGTAAAATTTTGATTGAGAATAAGAATAATTTCTGACTATATCATATAAGCAATGCATGTTTGTGTTCCGTGTGGGATGATTAGAAATTGTATATAGACTGTTATCCATTCATTGTTATTTATCACGATGCAAAACTAATACCAAAGCGGTAGATTACTAGTAGAGATACATTTTCGAAATAGTGAAATAGGTAAAGCGTAGATAGAAGGACTTAAGAAGACAGGAAATTAAAAAGATATCTACCTAAAGTACCTATACCTTTAAGTACCTATACCTAAATCCTAAATATTTATCTTCTGTAACTGTTTTTGCAAAAAATACATAAACAAGCAGAACTTTCAAATACAAACCAACATCACACAATTCTGCTACATAAATGCATTTTTGTTTACGAAACAAATGGAAATTAAAGGTAGATCTTACTAGTGGATTATTTATGTAGTATGTACTATGTGTGTACTAATGCTTAATCTTTAGAATAAGGATGTTCTCAAATGTTACTTTACTTCTTTATAGTATTGTAAAATAAACATCAACTCAATTAAAAAAGAAGGGTAGTTGAATAAAATGAAACGGGAGATGAAAGCAGTTTTAAAACTACCATCGCATATGTCTAAGTCTAGAATATGCAAAGATTTCGTTGGTTGCTTTTACTGCCTGGTTCAATTCTACGTACTTTGCAGGAGTTGTTTTTGCACTCAAAACAACTATTTTGCGGGATTCCATTTGCAGTTTACTTTCGCTCTATACAACTTAAGTAGGAGATTCTTACAGTTTATATTGACAATTTTGAAAACCACCAAGGGTTCTTTATTGCATGTCTGCTATTGTTTACTATGTGTTGAATGAAAACACGCTCCGCTTTGTCTGTTGTCTCCTTATTATTTACAGATTCCACGGGTTTTCTCCAGAAGAAAGGCTCAAGTACAAAGTACAAAATACAGCAATACTACAAAATATGGCCAGACTAAATCTGGAAAATGAAAGCGACGCTTCTGACGGCTGAATTATCTTTTTTGTGATGCCACAAGAACTCTTAGACGTCTCAACAGTGGCATAGCATGGTGGTAGAATGTTGCAGGATTTTCTACACTTGAACAAATACCTACACTGTGGGTGTACAAGAATAGGGGAGAAAGCACGTCTATATACGCGTTCCTGTTAAGAAATGATCCTTTCGTAATAAAACAGTGGAGGACTGAGTTTGATCATAAAAGAGAAAATTCTTAGTTCTACCCGACGAATATTGCTTTCACAGCAATATGCAATGTATACTATTACTTGTGGAAGGAACTATGAAACTGGATAGTGAATGCAGACTATTGCTATTAACTGAGATTACATTTTCCAAGAATATAAGCAACTAGTAGTAGGAGACTTGCTGCAATAGGAACCATCACATGCGTTTCCAATGGTGGTAGTCGTTTCTTGTCTCGCCTATAATTATTTCCTTTTCTTTTGTTTTATGGTATTGGTTCTAACAATCAGTGAATTGACGCACAATGACAATGGCAATACAACTCGCTCTTCTATGGAAATTTATAGCAGTGCAATAGAAAAGCTTTCCACGCTAATATTCAGTCTTCAGCAAGGACGAAGATCGATTTCGATTCCCAGATCTTTATAACATTTCTACACATTTGATAGCTCGTTCATAAATCGTATAAAACATTTTCATACTCTACAATACTGTACCAAAGCGTTAATCTGATCGATTTCTCTCCATATGTCGTGAATACCATGGATAGATCTCGCAATACTCTTTCTTTATGTCCATGAACACCATCCATGCCAATACTGCTACTTCTGCTACTATTAGTAACACAACAAAATCATAAGGTGCCCACAGTAGTAACGCACAAGCACACTTTATCTCACTGGATTCTCGAATCAAAACAATTTCTTTCTACTGCTCACGAATGAAGTTTCACATCATCTCTTCACTTGAATAACCCTGAGAGGAATAACCCCGGATTCGAATTCTCCAAAAG
The DNA here is from genome assembly GCA_019776165.1 of Pogonognathellus flavescens. Classification (NCBI taxonomy): domain Eukaryota; kingdom Metazoa; phylum Arthropoda; class Collembola; order Entomobryomorpha; family Tomoceridae; genus Pogonognathellus; species Pogonognathellus flavescens. Next base: position 20,882 of record JABASD010002309.1, read on the forward strand.
TCGACTGACAATAACAATAACAAGGATTCAATTGTTATAAAGCAATACTAATCTCAACGTGTTCAATATTTTGATCACCTGTCTGTCATTTACAAGCGTCAAGGGGAAATCTGAAGTGCTCTCGAAATCGCATTAACACAAAGCAATACGAGAATACGACACATAACTGGCAGATACACACAGAGGGTCACAATGGGCTTTATTAAAATACGTCACAAATGACCTCGTCCTTTATCGTATTTTCGTATTGCAGATACCTACTACATTCTCTATTGGAACAAGTAGCAGCAGCAGCCGTATAACCCAATTTCGCAAACGCAGACTACTGTGGCACATGTTGACTAAACTGACAATGAGTTACTGCCTTATTACTACACACTGTGCTACAGGATGACACTAAAAGGCTGTGCGACTTTTATGACAAACTTTGATACTTGGTTGACATACAATGCTACAACACTTAGCACTTACGTTTATGTATCATCAAGTCAAATTCATTTAAGCAAATGTACCCTCTGTTGTACCTACACAATTTGATAGTTGAGACTTTGAGACTATCTTTTATTATTCCAGTCAGTTAATGATTTAGTCTTCTACAGCACTGTTTGTTGTATTAGTATCTCTGTGTTTCATTTTGCACAACACAATGCTGCCAGTAAAAATCTGCTGAATTGTGAAATATCTTTCTGGTAGAAAGATATCTTCAATTTGCACATTTCATTAATACAGCAGGAAGTTGGCAAGGCACATTCACTTTGTAAACCAGGCAAGATAAAAGGATTCTGCTCTGGTATGATTTCCTGTCAAATTGATACATTAGCATAGCGCATGATGGGGTACATCCAGAAAAAGGATTTCCTTCAGGTACAAGACAAGACAACAAATAAACTTAATTTGCTCGCAAACAAGAGCAGAGTAAATTCATAAGAAGCTGTAAAAGGAAGTTATTATTCCCTTCGACATAAGGCACTTGGTGATTTCCACACACTTTGCAGAGGCATTAACACAGAGACTCTTCGTCTGGTGCCGTACTGACAGCGCTATACAACACAATGTGTGCGAACATCAAACCCTAACAGAGATACATTCAATCAACGTCTAGATTCACTTAAACATGGATGTCTTTCTGCATAGCATTAAAAAATGCAATCTAATATAAAAGACTTCTTATAACTCGGACTTTTTCTAAAGAATCATAATTTGTGATACTCGAGGTAGACATTGTTTAACAATTCACAATAACTATTGAATTTATTCAACTTTTAACACTTTTAAGTGTTAAAAGATTGTGAATTTTTAAACAATGTCTACCTCGAGTATCACAAATTATGATTCTTTAAATGCAATCTACACAACTTTTCTTGGGCACAATTTACATTTTAGGTTTAGAATGGCTAAAGAAATTGTGACATCAGTTTCAACATTGTATTATGTAAAATTCAAGTTTTGTATATGTCTCAGTGAGAATCAACCGTAAAACACATACGTGTGCTATGAGTAATAACAATGTTATAACCTTCTTCGTTCGTGTGTTTCCATTACACGTACATACGTGTACATACTAGTACTAATAAACCGTTTGAAAAAATAGAAAGAAGTGTCGCATTGAACTTTGACAATATGTCAACTATGTAAACTCAAATACGGCAAACTTAACACATAACAGTGTTTAAAATGCAGAGTATTGTTGAGAGTTGAGACTGCATTAACACAGTAGTTTTTCTAAAATTTCATGATGGAGTTTACCGATTGACCCCATCTTCGAAGCTTTCCAATGGACCTCTGTAATACTTGTATTCTACCAAGCTGAAGTTGAAGCCATTATGTATCTCCATCTGTTCTGGAGTATCTGGAGTTATCGTGCATACCGACAGACGGACACTAACTAAGTCTATTTGCATAAAGTATTTGCTGACATTAAATAATTGATAACGGTAAGAAAACGCTATCTTCAGAGTTCCTTAAACGACCGAATACTAAATGATCTAGAAAAGTTGTGTTTGTTTGTTAGGGAGTACAGCTGCAGGCTGCTTTTGTGTAAATGAGAAATAAAGCAAACAAACAACCACTGCGCCCGAATAGAGAAACACCTGAAATATTCTCACGCTCGATTACCGATAGTTTTAGTTACCTATACGAATTTGTATAACCGACCAGGCGAAACAGTCGTCCCATTTGTACAGTCTGTCTAGTGAACCATACGGGAGTCAGGAATGTACATACAACGAATTTTAGGATATTATGGTAAATATACTTTTCTCTGTCTACTACTCGACATCCTAAATGATTTCAATAAATCAAGACGTAAGCCTCAACTAGGAACAATCGTTTATTAAACAACGAAGTTAGTTTATAGAGACCCATGTTGTCCGTCTGTCTGTCTGTCCTTCACTTCAATAACTCACGAACGGATTGAGATATTTTGCTTAAAGGTATGCATACTGGTGAGGGGCTATGTGAGGCTAAGTTCGAAGATGGGGTCAATCGGTCAACTCCTTCATGACCTTTGACCTATTAGAATAACTAGTGTTAATACAGTAAATACATATATAAAGATTGTATTCCAAATACTGCCATGTGAATACCGTATCATACTTTAGTTCACTACGCAATGTCACTGTTCACTTCTTTACTTTTCTGAACTATTACAAATGGTTTATTATCGCTGTACTGTTCAGAGAGCACAGTACTTATACTTATTATACTCTCTTTTCCACCTTTCTTCGTGGGTAGACAACTTTAAACGCAAGTATGCAAAGGTTGTGAGTTGTGACACAATAGACGCTCTACGTTTAACAAGATGGAAGATGAAAAGCAACATTTTAATAAATGATAATCAGGATATTAACATTAATTGAAGCTAGTAATAAGGAAATAAAGGTAATATTATTAGCGAAAGTCAAGAAGTAGTTTTCCATGATAGATTAAAGCGGAACACTTTGGACGTAAATTGCAAACCGGGTTAAAACACATCAGTATTTAAATTGGTGAATTTATGGTGTTTGCATTACTAGTATATTGAACTAGTATACTAGTAAGTAGTACTAGGGCAATTTTATAATGTGGTCCTTCGAAAGTACAAAATACTAAATACATTATCTGTTTTACTGGAGAGGTAACTTATTCCTGTAAACATAAATGTGGAAATGATGCAAAATGGTACCAAGCACTACGTACAGTGCTTTTCGGATCTTCATTCAATCTGACAGCAAGTATTCACTCTACAAACCACGTAGATAAAATTTTAGAATCCTCTTTAGCTAGAGTTATTTACAAATATAACCTACTTACTACTTACCTACTAAACCTAGGTATGTAATTGGAATTGAGTATTGTTATACAGTCCATTTAATTTACCCACAACGTTTAATTTAATTAATTTTAAACTTAACTTGTTTGAGTAGTTTGTAATGTAATGTAGCTTTTATCTGCCGTGTCAAATGGGAATCACAAAATTTTGTGACGGTGATTTCAAATAAATGAAACTCTCTCTCTCTTTCTCTCTCTTATCACTAATTATACGCCAAATATAGTCAGGAATAAATTACTGTGTCAGAATTGGAGTAGTAGTAAATAACGAAATGGTCTATGCATTCTATCCTTTCTTAATGTATCTGTATTTAAGTTATTTGTATAACCACGCAGTGATTACCATGTGCGTTATAATATGCATTTACTAAATATCCAAATATACAAGTCTAGAGCATCTTCAATGAAAGGATAAATGCAAAGGAATGTAATAAATCTAAAGGTACATTTATCTTACTTGTTGTTAGTAGGTACAAAATTACATACAAGAGCAAAGGGTGTAAAGAATGTAATTCAAGTAGGTAATACACACTACACCTACTTACATATGGATATGGCAACTCCATGTAACCCTAATAAGATACAACTGCTTGTAAGAAAAACAATCAGTAAATACTAAATAAATACACTCGCACTTGAATCTCCATTGTTCCTGACAGTAATCTGGCTCAACCTCAAGTTGTTAGATTTTATGATATTATGTTCGTATACTTACGTATTCTAGTTTGGTATTCGTCCGTACTAGTATTATTGGGTTGGATATTTTCATTGCTACAAGTCTGCATGGTACTTTATGGTCTCTAATGCGTCTTGCTGCAACTCTGCATTACGCAAAATTGTGGAATGCAACATTGCAAGGTCAAACAAAAGCTATGAACATTTCTCTAGCGACAATTGAAATTTTTAATGCTTGAGTATTATGGATATTGTGCTTTTGCTTGTCTGCGATTGTAAAAAGGGTAATGGGCTGTATAATAATATAACCCAGCATGTATGTAGGTTGTTATCAGCTTGCAATCTCTCTTACAGTCCAATAATAAAAGTCTCTGTCGTGTCTGAAAGTTAAATGGTACTACGCTACAAAACACACATTTGCATACAGGCGGAAAAAATCATTATGCTGTTTCATTTTAGACTGTTTTAGTTATCTTGGATTTGAAGCTTTTCGTGTTTACAGGATTTAGTGAAGCGAACTACGTACGTGTGCGCAGAAATTATGCATGATACTGGAAACAGAATCAATATCTACACTCACGACATGACCCTTTGTATAGAACTTAGGATGGTGTAAGTGTCTTATCTGTCAACAAAAAAGTGATGATGAAAGACGTTTCAAAGTTGGATGCACAGACGTTTCTGTTAGGTATCTCCAAGAAATAATTTAAAATTGCAAAGCATGAAACCTTCGTAGTAGCAGTTGGAATGATCATTGGGTTATGAAAAATACAAAGGTGCTTATATACAATACGTTCCTGAGATTGCACTTAAATATTCATTCCTCCACGCGGATGCAGTGGTGGTTAATGGCATTTCAAACACTAGAATTATTGATGTTGTCATAGAAGGCGTTTTCGGAGCTGACTACGGGTACATGACCCAACTTTTCATTTTGTCTCAGAGAGTCAGAGCAAATCCCGTGAAATTTTGATACTGATAGCTGTAGGTAGGTATGTACACTGTAGAGTAGGCGAACTCGTAGTCGGCTTGTATGCAAAACTACTACTACTGTAAATGAATTCGAAAATAAAATAAAAGAATGCGTACATTCCTGAACATTCTCATTGCCCAGATCAAATCAAATTGTACGGTTAGACTGGAGGAACCAACATGTCTTTGACAATTCCAATTCCTACATGCACTATATTTATATTTCACTTTGTCTCCCTTTCTCTTTCTTTGAAGCCTACTGTTTCAATAAAAAAATAAGTAAAGCGTAAAGATGCAGACGAAGTGGAATGAAATGGAAGTACCGTAGCGAACAGTTTCTCATACTGCATTCATTTCCTCTCAGTTTAACTCTGACAGTATAATATATTATTATGATGCGAAGAAACGAGACTGCCGACTCATCTGGAACGACACAGCAGTGTGTTAATGTGAGATTTGCGACAAAACCACTTGGACTACTTAGGAACTTCTTAAAATCCCTCTGTACTATATCGCATTAACCCAATCGAATTGCTACAATATTCAGAGTACCTACAGTGTGTAATACAATACATACAGTAGCTTGTATTGGAAAATGTTTGATTTATCTTAGGTACCTATCACCTATAGTAGCCTATAAAATTTAATATCTCTTTAGTATTAGGTAGAAAGAACTTAGAAATAAAACTAGTATAATCTTATCTGTACAATGCTTAATAATATACCATGCAATATACCTTTGGTACGTAGTTAGACTGTTACTCTTCAAATGCTGCATTCTTTCCAATTTTAATCGCTCCACTTTCTCCAATACAAATACGCTACATGGCTAAATAGTGCATTGAAAGTATGAATATTGTGATTCCTGTGTCCATAATTACATAAGTGTAGGCACAGTGCATCCATAATAGAAATTTTTATGCATTTTTAATCATACAGTTTGGGTAAAGAATGACTCAGCAACTTACATAACTATATATTCGCGAATGGCATTACTTATTAAATTATAGATATAACAAATTATATGACCCAGTGAATGAAATTAGAGTACTAAAATGTGTCCTTGAGAGCCCTAATTATAGACTTGTAATTTTATAACTTTTTAACAATGCAAATAAAAGGTATAAACGTGTTAGAGGCATGGGCTATATAAAAATCATATTTAAATTGCAGATAAGTAAGTAGGTGAGCTGGTAGTTTGCATTGGACCCTGGGATTTTGACATTTTGGTTTATCATCTGCAATCCTTCCTTGTCACCAGTCACAAATGTAATTGAGTAGGTTAGTGTATAAAAGTACTGAAGGGCGAAGGTAATGGAATGTATTTGTAGTTTGACGTCAGCTTAAATGCGAACAATGTGAATGTTCGTGGAGGTACAAATGTTACAGTGTGAGAAGTCTGATGCCTGACTGTCATGCTCATGGGGGCATTCAAAACGCACACAAAGCATTTATTCGTTGCACACGCAGATATCTAAACTAAATCACACGTTTGCTGTATTTTTATCAGCTCCCACTACTAGTAAAAGTTTAGAGAAACAGCAAGTATTTTGTGCAGTAGGTAAACATTCTGTACTAAAAGTAGGCGCAGTAAATAAACGAAAAGTTTTATTTGATGTTATATGCCTCTGCTACAAATAAAGATGATAATCTACTAATTAAAAAGTTCTAATGAAGTCTACTGTCTAATCATAGGGTTTGCATGACAAAATTTCGTTCCTTTTTGCTAGTACCTGCTATAAACTCATCTAAAGCCATTTATAACTTATCTGTGCACAAAAATAACAAAATGTCATGTTTATCAACAGGAGATTTCGTTAAAGTAAAGCTACACAGTGAAAGCGCAGCTTCAACAACAAAGAAGGCACAATTGTAACTGTAACAAGTCTGAAGCACAGTGAATGATGCCAATTATAATTTGCTTTCAAGTCTTCTTTTGAAAGGTATGTAGGAGGTATGACAAATACATTTAGGTATAATTTAATTAAAAATGTTATTCTAACAGGAGGTTTGAAGTTCTATTCATCATGCCGTCATAGTAGTCATTGCAGCTTAGGAAAGTCGCTGTGGTATATACAGTAGAAAGAAAGTAGAGTACATTAATAATGTAAGGAAATTTAATATTTTGTTAGTAAAAATATAATATATAATATGAAGGAACTTGGGAAATTTTTTAGGACAGTTTGTTTGATGATGTAATCTTCAACCTCGTTATAATTTTGCAGAACGTGTTAATGGAAAATTTTTAAAAGCTCATTAAAATCATCCTAGCTTGGAACATTTTGCGGAAAT
>JABASD010002310.1:0-28115 GCA_019776165.1 Pogonognathellus flavescens
GCTCAAGCCCGGTGAGCCCATACGTAGTTACGCCCTTGGCCTTCCTTATTTATAGCTACGTAACATGCATGTTAGTTCATTATTTCATTTGTTAAATTGTGAAACGGGAACATCCATTCAATTGAAAATTATACAAACAACATTCGTTGTTTAATAAAGAAAGACTGAGGAATAACGAGAAAAGCATATAACATATGAACACCAATAAATATGGTTTTCTCCTAGAAAGTGTGGATGGGTATTTTTGGTATGGGTGTCAGTGAAAGCATGAGACTTTCATCCATCCGGGTGCGGATGAGATATTTCTCACTAATATCAATTGTCAATCTAGGTGAGACAGTGAGAGTCTAGATGTGTGCGCGCGCTATTTATTTTAAATGAACAAGAATAAAAGACTCGAGTACTATTCGATTACTTTCCTATTTTGTACTTTTTATTACTATTAGCATGTTAGTACTTTCCTAAGCGTTTGTTTGGCTGTTGGCTTAATTTTTAGTGATTTTTCGAATTTTTAGACTAACGCTAACTAATCTGTGTATAATTACTAACTGCGGACTACCTACGTTTCAACTGTCCAGTCGAGTGGAAACGAAAGCTAAATGTCTCAATAATATTTGGAGTCAGCTTTAAAACGTAAAAATCAAACTGTTGATTGGTCTCTTTTCGGTGGTAAGTGTAAGAAGTGGTGGTCCAAAAAGTTCTAAATTCTGTATGTATACTATGTATATACATAAATATTTGTATTAAATTATTATTTTTCATCTTCAAAATCTATTTCTGAAACTCTTGATTTTTACTAATGCAAAATCAAAAATTGATGCTTTAGTAATGTATTTTTAATGTCATTTGCTGCAGGTTCTATACTAGCATCCAATTCTACCATGGACGCTCCCCGACGCAGACTTGTCAGGCAGTATTTTCATATGGCTGTTGATTTAAAACCTAGCAAAAGGGTAATTTGTGTTATTTATTATTTATTTACATTATTAAATTTGTGTCGTAATTTTTTGTGGCTAATCACTAATCACCAACACAGTTAAATTCATTGATTCGTAATTGGCAATTACGACCTTTGTGCTTTGTATTAGAAATAGATTTAGTTAATTCCGATATAATATCTCAGGATGATCATGTCAGATGTCATTTATGACTGATTTACTTCTGTTGTGTATTACTGTGTATTTTGTAAGATTAATTGCTTGAATACGAATTACAGTATATTTTGGGAAGATCTCTTAAACAAATGGAAGAAAACTGCCAGATGGTACGGTGTGTAAGTGAGTTCGTTTCCCGCCAGCATGCCATAGTTGCTTGTGACGAAGCTGGAATTTGGAAAGTGGGTGATGCGGGGGTACTAAAAAGATATATTTAATTTTTGTCATAATTATGATGATTATATAATTGAAAAAAACTCAGTTTAAAATGAGGTTGTTATGCTTGTTCACAGAGTACCAATGGGACTTATCTAAACGACGATAAAATTTTGTCTTCACCTTCATACCAACGTGAGTTACGTGAGGGAGACTTGATCAGTCTTGGCCCAATAGACGCAACCGATGAAGCAGTCCATTTAGTAGATCCAAGATACTTCATCTTCAAATTCGAAGTGGGAATTTCGTTTTTTTAATTCATTCATTAGTAAATCAATGTGTCCCCGTTATTACGGTTGCTTTGTAGTCTTTATTTGCAATAAATAGTGGTTATTATTTTGACAGAAAATAATAAATATTTGAATATTTGTCTATCTAGGTGCAAAGATCCAATCTTGAAGTTGATTTAGACGGCAACTTTTCCGATGGTGCCGAATCAGTAATAATGCCCATTAAGACTGCTGCAACTGCAATCTCTGCTGTACAAAAGAAGTCGTACCAATCGCACTCCAGACCTCCTAGTGATCGTTCTGAGCGAATGTTAGATGTTCGTCAACAATCGTCTAGTAGATCGTTATTTCCGGCAAATAAAGCGGCTGGGGAAAAAGAAAAATATTTTAGAGAGCCGTCAGTGCTAGATTTAATTCAATCTGAGAGTGAAGACGACTCTAGTGACGGTTGCTCAACTGAACGACCTAATGTTGTGCAGAACTCCAAAAGTATGGCAAAATTTCGCCCAGAAGTACCCAAAATAAGGTCGAACGCTCTCAACCTCAATTCTACTGCGCAAAAGGAAGAAAAATCTCGGTATACACCGTTGCCGTTGGAAGATCAGGGTACTAAGAAAAATATTCCTACAAACCCTCCTCAGCCCAAGCCAAAATATTATGAGAATGATCAAAATTTGCAGTGCTCTGTCAACTTAACAAATATTTTTCAAGTTAACAAAGGGCGATTGTATTTATTGCCAGTGATGAAGGATAGGTTGAAGAAGGAGGGATGTTCTTTTTCGACAGTATCACAAAAAGACCAAACAGATAATCCAATTTCAAATCTAGGCTCACTAGAAAAAAAACGACCATTAAGTGAAAGCGACAGTGATATTGAAAGGACACGAGTAGAAGTAAAGCATAAACGAAGATTCCAAAGAGTAAAAGAAATCCTATCGGACTCTGAGTCGGAAGATGATGAAGGCATCAAAAGGCCAACTTTTACTCCAAAATCAAAAGAACTGCCTCAAAATGTGCGTCCAGACAATACGAAAAACAAAACAAGTGTTGTTGATCCCTTAGTTAAAGAAAGGCAACATCAAAAGAAATATGACAGTATCATATCGGACTCTGAGTCGGAAGACGATGAAGGCTTCAAAAGGCCAACTTTTACTTCAAAATCAAAAGAACTGCCTCAATATGTTCGTCCCGGTAATACGAAAAACAAAATAAATTTGGTTGATGTTGATCCCATAGTTAAAGAAAGGCAACATCGAAAGAAATATGACAGTAGTTCGTCGGAATCTTCAAAGAATGACGAAGAAGAAAATAAGCTGCCAGTATATTCAAAACCATTCAGCGATGAGGAAATACAATTCATGGACTATGATGATGTAGAACCTCCCCGTGTCGTGCCTGAGAGCGACGAAGAGACTGATACGACCGTCCACAATTACAATACAACTGACTTGCGACGTAAAGAAAAGCAAGTACATTTCAAACGAATTGCGTCTGCTTCAAGCAATAAGTCTAAAGCTCCTCAACGCCAAATTAAACTTCTCGATCACGCACCTGCACCTTACAGCCACAGCAGGAGAAAACATGGCACAGGAACAAAAGAAAGGACATCTATTATATCCCCTGAAGCAGTGCCAGTGCCAGTGAAGAAAGCGACCACCGAATCTTATTCAGATTCAATTGATGATCCAAGAAAAGCAAGTGAAGAAAGAAATGAAATGAGAAAACGGAAATTACATGCTGTAGCTGTGCAGCAGGCGGCAAACCTAAATGTACAGGCTGCAAACCTAAATGAACAACTGGATAGCTTACATCAGGCTCAAGATGATGGTTTCAAGAGGCCAAACGTTCCGAAAGCTAAATTTAGTAGTAAAACTAGAAGCCACGCTTTATACCAAGATATAGTTGGGTCTGAATCCTCAAAAGTTGGAAGTGCAGCGACAGACCCACAAGTAAGAAATGATGCAACGGAGTCAAAAGCTGGATCCTCAAAAGTAAGAAATGGAATGACAGAGCGAAAAGCTGGATCGTCAGAAGGGAGAAATGACGAGACAGAGCCAAAAGCTGGATCTTCCAAAGATATGCAGGCTATACGTAAAGTGCCCTATCCAAGTAAGGAACTTCAATCACAAATGCCTTTAAACAGGCTCCTAGGGTCTGATTTAAATGTGCCAACCTCTACTTCTGGTTCTGGTCGACCAGTTCAAGCTGCTAAAGTTCAACCCATAAATCGAATTAACCCTATGCAAAAACACAATGTTGTTCTGGAGAATCGGCCTGAGAATAGCAATAACGACGTACAATTTCATATCAACATGAAAAGGCAAACAGTCAGTGGACCGGTTCCTCGTAGTGGACATGGTGCAACGAAATTGTATGAAGATACCATCTATCAGGTACAGATAACTTTTATTGCCAATGCTTTTGAAGTGGAGAATCATTAGTAAGTTTAACACATGATTGTTCAATATTTAATCAAATAAATATGTCGTATTCTAATTACAGGATATTTGCAAATGGCAACCTTCTTGGATCGAGGTAAAACCCATAAGACTAAAAGAGAACTAACACTAACAAGTAACACAATTACATATTCCTCAATTTTTTGTTTACTGGATATTTACATTGACTGTTTTAGCAGCAAAAAAATGAGTCAGAGCCGCCACGCGTGGAAGAAGGTGCTTATAATAGTTGGAATGTACTAAGTACATTGTACTCATACAACAATTACAGTTCATATCAATCCACTTTCTACCCATTAATGTTACACGAACTGTGGGCTGCAATATCGGAAGATGCTGAGAAAAATTCAAAACTGTAAGTTCTATTTTTGCATAAATAAATGAAATATTTGTGAAATGTCTATATTTAGTGTAGGGAGATTGTAATTTCTAAGAAATTGAAACAAAAGCATATAATATTATGATAATGGATTTTATTAAATATTATATTTAGGCCTGGTGGCGAGTCTCAGGTTTCGATTGATAAGGTTAGCAAAATGGAATTATGTCCGATGGTTTCCCAAGATCCATTTTCTCCTAAGCAAGGCACATGGATTGAGTTGCGTTGTCACTGTGAGTGTAAACTTTAATTAATATTTGACTTGTAATCTATAATAATCTTCTTATCTTAGGCTTTGAGCTTGCGTTTTTGTTATTTATTTATTGTGAACAAGCATTGCACTTATAAACAACCTATAAACACTTATATATACAATAAATGGTTCTCTTACAGCTTATGCTTGCGACATAAATGAATTTCGAAACTCTTTGGACCTATGCATTATAAAATTCACATATAAAAGAAAAAATTCCAGAAATGAGTATGAAACACTACAGAGAAAGACTTTTGGTTTTGCTGCTCCTCAAGGCGATGTTATAGAAGAAATTAAACCTAATAATACCACCATCATCATCAACCATAATCTTTGGAAACAAAGTAAGTTCTTAATTTTAAATAAATAAAGAGATGCAAATCATTTAAAGAAGTCGTTAGTGAATTCGATTTTTATTGTTTTGCTCTTCTTTTTTGTAGATCCACATTTTAGGTTCAAGTACTCATTTACTGTTAATTTTCATGACCGATATCAAATCGACGTAGCTCAGGAGTTTCCGTGCTACGTTGAACGAATTGCTTATATCTCCCCTAAAATACGAGAATACAAAGCATTCGTTTCCCTCCCTAAATTGTCGCTGTGTAACAATATTTTGTCGCCTACGAGGATTGAAAATCCGTGGACCGAGGCAGACGTAAACAAAACGATGAGAAATTTAGTTCCATACTGCACCTCCGTAAGCAATCACTATAATAATATACTACATATTGTATATACATATAATAATATTGTCATTGTCTCATTCAAAGAGTTTGTTTACTATGATGTTTGTTTAAAATGATCCATTCTAATTGCGGAAATTCTGTCTATTAATTTCCAGTTGAACCCACGTCAAAAATCGATTATTGATTACATAAGTAGGCGCATCATGAGGGTTAAGCAGCCAGATATAATGCTGGTCCATGGTCCTCCAGGTAAGACAATTAAATTAATTGTGTAGCATATTAAATTACATCTGATTTAACTTTATAACTATTCATAGGAACTGGGAAAACAAGAACAATCGTTGGTCTTATATTGCAATTAGTGACTTGTCAAGATTACCAAACAGAAATTCCGAAAATTCTTGTGTGCACTCCTTCCAATACAGCAATAGATGAAATCGTCGTTCGTATACATGAATATTTTCAGGACAAACCTGTGGATCAGCGACCTATAATGGTGCGACTTGGAGATTCATGCAAAACTGCAGAAATTTCATTACAATATACTCCAGACCTACTTGCTAGAAATCAGAAAAGAAAAAATTCCCCTCTTGACAGCATAGAAAATACTGTAAGCTTTAACTTTGCTATAGCCTACCTACTACAGCTACCAATATTAGCTTTTTGAATTGTAATACGTACAATAAGATAGATTAAAAATGCAATTTAATTTATACAGATTAAAGCCAAAAGAGAAGAAGTGAAGAAAAAATATATGGAAAAAAATAAATTAAAGACTGCCAACAACAGTGTCCGTATAAAAGCCCTGGAGAGAGAAATTAAGGAAGGAGAAGAACAAATATTATTATTGCAGCAAAAGAAAGAAACTGTCCAGCTTTCTCCTAAGGTAAATACGACTTTACAAGTTTGCTTATTTTAACCCATAAAGTTTGTTAATAAAAACTGAGCTTTAAAATACTTATTTAGGAGAAAGATCAGGAGGATGTTGTGAAGAGAAAAAACGAAATAATCAAATCAGCACATATCGTCTGTTCTACCTTAAATGCTTGCACAAATAGCAAAATGAGAAATTTATTCGAAGTTTTTTCACGAAGGTAATTCATTGGTGTAGTGACTACTTTGTTTTGTCCCTTTTCATTAGCAATAATAATAATAATATTTTATTAATAATTTTTGGTTTGTTATTAGCTCACTGAAGAATCCTCCGCCTAAATTCACGTGTTGTATCATTGACGAAGCAACTCAGACAACTGAACCTGAGACGTTATCTCCTTTGATATTTAATATGGACAAATTAGTAATGGTGGGTGACCCATGTCAATTGGATGCTACTGTATTGTCAAAAGTGAGTGTTTGATGCATTTAAAAATATCATTATGACATACCTAACATAATTTTATAGTTTCCTACATTTAACAGTGTGTACATTAAAAATTATACTGATATTTCCAGAAAGCCAAAGAGGGTAATTATGGGTTCTCTTTGTTTCATCGATTATATAATACTTACAACTCCCATAATCCGAATCCTGTCATGATGCTGCGAAATCAGTATCGGATGCACTCGGAAATTCTAAAGTGGCCCAACGACTACTTTTATGGGGGCAAGTTAATCCAGAAACCGATTCGTAAGATGGGAACTCATGTAGAATGTCCATTGCCTCCTTACGCTTTCTTTAATTTGTCCAGCGTAGAGTCATCTAATTATAGAGGGTAAAAACGTTATATTATTTATTACAAAGCCTATTACAGAAGCCAATAATGGAAGATTATAATGAATGTGACCAATTTGACCCATTACGACGGAAAGTGTGTTTACTATATTCCACATTTATTTTTCTTAACAGTGAAATTAGTAACGAGCAGGAGATGTTACTTGTAATGGAATTGTTGAAGTGCATATCATTACAAATAAGTCAATCCAGAAGCCCGTTTACTGTCGGTGTAATAACACCTTATTCAAAGCAAAAGAGTGTGCTTTCTGGCGAAATTAGAAGGCAAGTTTAAAAAATGTTTATGTTTATTCCAACAAAGCGTAAACACATTCAATAATAAATAATTTATTAATAACTATGTAGGAAAGTATCATCTTTGGCTGCAATGATTGAAGTGGACACTGTGGACAGTTTTCAAGGTCGAGAGAAGGATATAATCATTATATCTTGTGTTCGAACTGAATCGCTTGGATTTCTCACTAACTCGAAGAGGCTGAATGTAGCATTGACAAGAGCAGTGCATTCTTTGTTCATAATTGGAAATGCAGACTTCTTGAAAAAGGTATCATTCTTTTCAATCAATTAAAGTAAAAGTTGATATATTTAAAGTATAGCAGATACAATTACAGCAGAACCTACTCATTGTTTGATTTTGATTAATAATTACTTCAATAATTATATTGTAGAACGATATGTGGGAGAGTCTCATTGAAGATGCCGAAAATAGAAAACTTCTATACAATATTCCAAAGGACAAAGCATGTCAGCCCAGCTATATTGCAAATTTTTTTCGCAAAAATTTGTCTCCATCAAAATCAGAAATTCCTGACGAAAGAAGGATGCAGCGGCGCTTGGATCGGTGAAGCGGTGCAAACTGCAAACCTATTCACTCCATATTAGAATTTCGTGTCTAATTTCTGTAAATAGTACTTATTCGTAGTATCTGATATATATTACTTACGGTATATATTATGTCATAGATCTGTTAATGAATTATTTTCAGCATATTATATGCATTCTAGAATCGTGTTCAGCAAATATGTATTCCATAATTATTCTGAAGGAGTATATCACTCAAAATACAATGTATGTGAAATATTATTATTTTTAGTTATAGAAACTTAATATAGCATAGATATAGGATTTAGATAAAATCACGGCCGGATATACGGCCGTGATAAATCATGTTTACACCTCTTGACTTGAACAGTTGCACATCGTGCAGAAGTACCTTCAGCAAATGTTGTGAGTTGTGATTCTTAAACCTACAAACAGTAATATTATTATTACTATACATTTTCAGAACTGACCCATTCCAATTAACGAAATATTTATATATATTACTTAATATAAGTAAAGTTATTAGCATACTTAAGTACAATTGATGAATTTTGAAAGTACAAATTAATAGTTGGTTGCATTTGCAATGGCTTTTTGTTATTAGTTACTCAAAGCACATGCCAGTAAATGACAAGACAAATATTTAAAAATTAAACTGCCTAATGTTAAACTTTTTGACATTTTCTGATCATGCTTGTCTATAGTATATTATCCCAACAGTTACTTTTTAATTGTGACTATTGTCAATTATGTGAAATAGAGGTACTTATATTCATATTTCTTACTTTAGTATTAATCGATACTAATTCTTTATACTTTAAAACAATATATGCCTTATCATGAGAGAAAGTACAGTTAACTGGTGATAGGAATAATTGAGCTGATTGAAATCTACAAAAAGTCTGAAGTTTCATTAGTATTTTAGTCTCAGAAAGTAATAAGAAATTATAAAAACTTTGTGATAATTATGAAATTGTATCAGATCTGTTTTTTTATAGAAAGGTTTCTTTGTAAAATTTTGAATGTAATGAATTTCAGTGTATATCATAGATTTAAGTAGCTACAAAAGGCCTAATGTTATCTTCAACATTATTATTAACGATTAGCATTTTGGTAATTTTTTGGTATTATCTATTAAAAGATTATTATTTCTCAATAGTAGTTGTAAAAGACTGGCCTTTACTCAAGGTTTGCCAAAATGACACATTCATAAACAAAATTCTAATTTCTGGCAACAATATTCATGTTTGAGTAGTAGTAATATATTGGAATAAAAGATTGCTCTACTTTTGTATTTCCGGAACTTGTCACTTTTATTGTTCACTGATTTTTGTCAACACCAATCGTATAATATGTATCTTTGTTGTACATTTATACTTGTAGTGGTGTGTCAATGTCGTTCTCATTATAATGACGCATGAAATGAATGGTACTTAGCAACAAGGTTAATAATGGTTTAACGACTTTCTCCTAGAGTTTCTCGTAGAAAGTATTTCATAATGTAAAATATAATTCCATATAAGAATTTCGAAATGGCTCACCCTGCTCCAAAAAAAAGTTGCAAAAAGATCGTCTCTAATCTGAACCAAAGTTTTACTCGTAATCCGTCATCTAGTCGCGGAAGAAGTGCGTCAACAGACGACGAAAGCGGACATGGGAGTGGGAGACGAAAAAGGAAACAAGGCAAAATGCCTCCATGTAAAATCAATGCACCTTACCTTCGACAACAATCGGAGGAATCTAAGAAAATATTACTCTCAAATTCCGTAATAAAATCCAAAGCAATTGCTAACAAATCTAACAATAGGCAGCTCACTGTTCTTTCAACAACGGAGAAAGCAGAGAAGAAAGTTAAAAGTGAAAGCAGGCCAATGTCCGGTGATGTAGTTGCGAAACAAAACCAATCAGTTAAAAGTATCAAAGCAAAAGATAATAACTCGATGAGTACTGGTAAGAAAATTCAGTTGAGTAAGGGCAATGAGATTAGTGCATGTTCTGAAAGTTCTGTGACGAGCATTGAGTGGGACAATTCAGTTGATAATAACAATGATGGAAGTCGTAATTGGACGGAGGAAGATAAGCAAAATGCAGAAGAAAAGTTTCGTATGACGATGAAAAAATTGCAAACACCCACACTGAAAACAATTACAACTAATTTGAGATATGACGACACTTGTTTATCGAAGAACACCAGGAAAGTTATAGACACTGATGCTTGTAAAAATGAAGTATTGTGGTTAAATCCGTTATTTTTGGACAAAAGGAAGAATCTAATAACTATTCCAAGTGAAACGGAAAACAGACCTTCAAAAGCTCCAGTTACAATTGCGAAATACATTCGAAGCCAACAGCAACTAAAGCTGAAGCCCAACAGAAGGCACGGAGAAAAATATATTTACGACAAGGAATTGAAGTACAGACGGATTTTTCATGAAAAATCTTTCAGTCTTAATATGCACACACATAAAACCGGCTACGATGATGACATGGGAGACTACGATGTAATGCAGAAACAAATGACAACGCAAGAAAAGAAACGTAAAATTCTTACAATTTCTTTTTATAGATTTATTTCTTACAGAACTACACAGAGGTAATATTTATATTTAATAGAAACAATGTTTTTCAGTGTTGGGATCATATGAAGCTCCTATTCAGCCGTTGGAAGAAAACCGGGAATATATTTCTTCCATGATTCCGATTAGATTAATTGTATCTGACTCCACAACTACTGGACAAACGGGAGAAATTAGCAAGATAGTGGAATCCTCAAAAAACGACACTAAAGCAAGCACATCAGATGGTTTATTCACATATGATACGGAAACTCAGTCAGCACGCGGAGAAATTCTAACAACTGAAACTGAAGTTTCTACTCCTCGGGATCTAGAAGAAATATCTCGTAAAACTACCAACATAGAAACAGGTGAAGAGTCGGATTTCATACAAAAGTTTTTCACGAGTAATGGAGAGACCACAACGGAAAAAGACTGTTCTGGATCCGAAGGTATGGACACGGAAATTGAAACAAAGGAAGTCTCTCCATACAAGCATCCGCTAACTCCATCAATGAATGTAGATGATGTTTACTTACCGTTTCTTTATTCTACCATGGATGATTATATAACTTTTCGAAATTCTGTGGAAGTCACTGATGATAGCAGTTTAGATTTAGACGAAGATTATGGTTTTACACAGCAAAATTTAGCAGGTTTAAATAAAAAACAGTCTCCACATCTTTCTCGCACTGGAACAGTAACGGATGGGGATGAAACGTTCTTATCACCAAGGAATGATTCTGCTGCAAAAACATCCGCTCAATCTGCAGAAACAGTTATTTATAAAGACCATAAAAGTGGTAATAACGAAAAAAGTCTTGCTGCATTGGTATATCATTTAAAAACCGATTCGCAAAATACAAATTTTCAGGACAAATTCGCTGAAAATCATGAAGATGGAAGTACAAGTGATTTTTGGGACCAGACAGATGATACTGCCAATGAACATGTGATTTTATACCATGATGTCATTTCAAATTCAAAAGTCAACGAAATATCTACCGAACTTAAAGAAGAGAAAAAAGAAGCAATGGAAGAGGGTGGAGGTATTGTAAGTACAGAATTGAAAACAGACATAGATTCAAATTCGGGAACCGAATTGAAGGAAAATACAAAGGAAATGACAGTTTTCACGGAGAATCCTTCTGTTTTCTTTCCTTGTATGATCCCTGTGCCTGACTTTACACTAAAAGAAAATTACAGTTCTGAAAATATCAATCATAATTTATGCAACGATTCAGAGAAGATCAGAAACTATGAAAATCCTTCATTTGTCGACAGTTCAGGTGAAGGGGATAATTTATGTCATGGTTGTAACTCAGACCATCCTGATATTTTCCAGTATAAGGTACCTGATGTAGAAACATTTTATTTCGAAGTGGACAAGTTATGTAAAGGAACAAATTCGTATGTCTTGCCACATTACACTAAAGCACGGGCGTACAGTAACCCTTTTATGACAGATATAGATTCTCTATTCAGTGAAAGTCAATTTCCATCCGAGGAAGTAAAAATTTTTCAAGATATGTACAACAAATATGTCAAAGGCTCAAAGGAGAAAAATGAAAGCTATGCTCTGGTGAAAAACAATGTGATGAAAGTACACTGGGGTGAAACAGCCATTTCAGATTCCATGTGCACTATATTCAGTGAAACTAACAATTCAGATGTTTGTAATGAGGATATTTCTAATGAAGATACAAATCAAGGGGTCCAGGATTCATCGTATAAACATGGTGAAAGTCATGAAAAACGCATTTATGGCAAAACTGATGAGACTTCAAAGAGTTTACCTTTGCCCGTCATTAAGGAGGAGTCAGAATGCGAAGTAGAGTTCGAAGAACCGACAATTACGAAAAGTTGGCTTTATAATTTGATCTTTAGTGCTGGAAACTTTGATAATGTTGAGCATGTATACACTCATCCCGAAGAAATTGAGAAAACCCCTATCACGCAAGAAAATCAGCAGAACGTAATTTTCATTGATAATTACGACGCTACGGATTCTTGTGACCAATCGTCTGGATTTTTGGGTTCTCAATCTGATAATTTCACTGCTGAAGAAACAGATATAGAGGACCCTGTTTGGAATTATGAATCATTGATGAACGTCAATAAAATGTCTATAAATATCACACCCGAAATCACAACTAATTTCCTCACACTAGCAACAGGATTCTTAAACGATGCAACAGAGAAATGTGGCACCAGGAAGGAAAATGTGTATGAAAATAATGTAAATCCCGATTTAAACTTTTTCAAAAGTTTATTTCTGTCACAGTACAATGAGCTTCAGGCAACCTCGTCCTGTTGTATAGAAGAGCTACCAAACTCTTCTGCAGAAGAACACGATGAAAGTTATGTAGTGCAAAGCCCGTCGGAGATTGCTTTAAAAAACAACGTACCATCAGCTACAGAAATACTGGTACAAGAAATTGCTAGAGATGAACAATCCTTCTCAGATGATACAGATAAATCGATAACTCAACAAAAGTTTCTCAACGAAAATTTCGCAAACGACACAGTGTCAGAAACTGTTGATGCGGATAATTTCGCAAACGACACAGTGTCAGAAACTGTTGATAAGGATAATTTCGCAACTTACACAGTCTCAGAAGCTGTTGATACGGATAATTTCGCAAATGACACAGTATCAGAAACTGTTGATACAGATATTTTCGCCCCGGAACTATCATCAAGCCAAAATAATAGTCGTTCACTTTTAACCAGTCCAATTAGTGTTGGTAGGAATAAATCGCTATCAAATGAAAACCTGGATCTTCATTTAACATCTACATCCAGTGAATACTTCACCATTGAACCAACGACTCCTGCAAATTGCATCCAAACAATTGAGCCTACAAAGCTTTCTATTTCAGGGGAAGATGTTATACAACCTGTGGTGGCTAACAAAAATTTATCAAACAAACAAAGCGAAACATCTAACAAAAATGTTGGAACGACTAAGTCGATCTCCAACAACGATATATTATTATGTTTTAAAAGACTTGTTGTATCTGATATAATTGTGCCAGTCTCATCCACTTTTGGTCGACCATTTGTAGGTGATAAAGTTCAATCCGTCAATCTAACTAAGTCTGCGGAAAACCTTAATGTTATTTTGGAAGATGGTCCAGATAATCGCAAGAATGAGGAGAAATTTCATATCTGTAAGGAAAAGCTAGAAGTTAGCGGATCGATACCTGCAAGTGAACATAAAGAAATGAAATTAACTGACTCAACAATGGAAAAGCTGCAGATAGTCTCTAACAAAAACGTTGGAATAACTAAATCCGTTTCCAACAATGAAGTTTGTTTACAAGAACTATTTAACAAAACTTTTGAAATTGATTCCACGATTTCCAATGAAAATTGTTCCTCGATGTTTCCAAGTAGTGATTACGAACAAGCTTCGAAAGTACAATACGAAAATCTACAGAATTATTCATGGGGAGTGAGCAATAGCAGCAACAAATTTAAAAAACGCAAGAAAACATTCTCTTCTCGGTTTGTTCAGCAAGTTTACAAGAAGCTTCGTGGGCTAAAGTCTTCTCTGAGCAGAATGATGAGGGATATGAGAAAATTCTTTCGAGGGACATCAGCAGTTAAACGTAAAAGGTCACAGAGAATGAGTCCAGCCGTCTCACAATCCATAGGTGAAAGCGCCTTTCACCACACAATTTCTGTTATTAAAAATCCGCCAACTACTGCGTTTCCAACTTTTTCAGATTTCAACGTGCGTGGCCAGCGTCATAAATCCAATACATGTGCACAAAATAAATAAATTGCGAATGTATTTCTATTGACAATTTTTGTGCGCTGAGAATTCTGTTTCGAATTTGCCATATTATTTTAACTACTCATAATAAACATTGTTTCATCATATCATGTTCTCCTCCAATAACTAAATATTTATATTATATTTCATGTATAATAATGAGTTAAGGATTTAAATGTAATCTCTACGTAAAACAAAGAAACATTTCATACAGTTTTGAAAAATAGTTTTTTATTATATTTTTGATGCGGTTCACAAAAATGTATAATTTTATTTGGCCATCTCTAGTTTACTAATAAGAAGAATGATGTGTGCATGTATGTAAATTGTAGGAAAAGCATATTTTGACACAATTGTTATTATTTCATATTTGCAATGATTACAAATAAGTAGATACTCTAGTCTCTGCTTATTTTAATCCGTAAGTTGACTGAGAAGAGTATTATTTCATAGAATAAATAAATTATCTTATAAAACATAGAACGCAATTTGTTCATTGACATTAAGTAGTAGGAGACAAAGGTATCTATGTTTGCGAAACAAATATAATTTATCTAAGTATTAAAAGCACAATTTCAATTAACTTATTTATTTATGATTAAAACAAATGTATTAGCTTTTAGCACATGATTATATGAGACTACATTTATACTCCTCATACACACGTATAGCAGTAAATACACATGATATTACATACCTATAGCTACTGTAGCCACCGAGTAGTTAAATGCATCTGTAATGATAATGATAATGAAACTTGTTTTGCTGAGTGACACTGTGACCTTGAGCTGAGATGGATTCAATAGCCGTGATAATAATATTTCTTTACAGACAGACATTTGATGAGTTTGCATTTTCAAAAGTTAGTGAATAAGACAAAGAATACTATAGGTATATACATATAATGATCAAATGTTTTGCTGTAAACTGTATACGTAAACTGTGGTTAAACTGTACAGTAAAGCATTCTCTTTGGTGAATAAGATAATTATTTATAAAGTTATTGACATCACAAGTTATATGTGTTAGTGTATTGGTTGCAGCAGTAAAGTTGTAGTTCAGTCGAGACGGCGAGTCACAGACCGACCAACACAGTTATTGTGAATCGATGCTTTATACTTAGATAAACACGTTAAAAATCGGGATTTTCAAGATTCACTTAGTTTATCTGATTTCTAACAAAATTTAAAATCGCAACTATTTCAGGTGCAAATGTCTGTGCCATTGAGATGGGGATTTTTTGGGGCCGGGAAGATTACCAGGGACTTTGTTGCAGCACTCAAGTCACTTTCAACATCCAAACATGTGGCTGTTGGCATCGCAAGTCAAAGCTTGGAAAAGGCTACTATGTTTTCTACAGAAAATGGACTTAAGAAAGCGTACGATTGCTATGAAGACTTAGCTAAAGACCCAGAAGTTGGTAATAATTATGGCAATAAATACTAATACAATTTTTTACTGTACCTGACTAAACATTCACAGCCTAAAATTGTTGTACTAAATACTATTGAAATATCAATTGTTTCATTTGATCAAAACTTTTTTCCAGATGTGATTTACATAGGAACTGTAAACTCCCAGCACTTCCACCATGCAAAAATTGCAATAGAACATGGTAAGCATGTTTTATGCGAAAAACCCCTGTGTATCACATACAAACAAGGAAAAGAACTCGTAGACTTTGCTCAGGCTAAAAAAGTGTTCCTTATGGAAGTAAGAATTGTAAACTTTTCCTGATCAATCACATGTGTATTAATTGTCTCAATTGAGAAAAAACTAGCTATAAATATATGCCTATGTAATATACTTATATAGATAAATCAAAAATACAATTTTGTCAAATAAAGGTGTAAAATATTATTTATGGTTAGGGATATTGGACTGTATTTTTTCCAGCGTATAAAAAATTCCTTGAAGAAATAGAAAAAGGTTCTATTGGAAAACTTTTGCAACTCACTATTATGACTGGGAATAAATTTGGTCAAATGGATCGCTTTAAGTAAGCACTTAACAAAAATTAGGCCACTTTATTATAATGTGAATTTCAATGCAATTTATTTATCTACATTCGATTTAACTAGGTACTTAATATTTTCACACACGTTTTAAGGATCAGCGAGCTTGGTGGAGGCTGTGCAATGAACCATGGAGTATACGGATTTTATTTTGCACATCGATATTTTGGAAACCCGGACAAGATAGTAGCTTCTGGCCATCTCTCTGAATCAGGAGTTGATGTGGCTTCTACAATAACATTAATGTACGAAAAAGAAGCTCAATGTGCAACAATTGTATTGGACAGTCGGGCTAAGTTACCCAGCGAAATGTACCTCATAGGAACAGAAGGAAGTCTCAAGGTGAATTGTTAATTTTTTTAACAATGTGTTATTCTTGTCATTATTAAACTGCATTAACCATTCAATACCTTTCTCCATGTTCGATGCAGTTATGCTATCCTTTTTGGTGTCCAACCAGAGTAGACACTCCGAGTGGTGTCTTTCAATATGATTTGCCACCCACAACTGAATCTACTCTACCTTATAATTACTTAAACGGAAATGGCTTTATATATGAAGCAGAAGAAGTCAGAAATTGTATTCAAAGCGGTAATGGCATTAAATTTACTACATAGCTGTTCATGTACCTATATAAAAAAGTATAAACAGACTGTATACAGACTGTATTATTGATGTTTGTAAATGTGAAACAGTTTTTAATTTTGATGGGTTGTATTTGATAGGTTTATTGGAAAGTAATTCGATTACGTTAAATGACAGTTTGAATGTTTTAAGAATAGCTGATGAAGTTCGTCGTCAACTTGGTGTTACATACCCCGAAGATTCAATGTAATCTATACACATTGTACATAATATGAGATATACATTAAAAGCCCAATAAAAACATTCATAAATATATCTGTGTAAATTAATGCAACATTCGGTCTATGCGTGCATTTGTAAATAGTTAGTTTACTATTCACAAGTGTTATATACAAAAAAGTATGTTGTACTAATTAATATACAAACAAGGGTAAGTATATTTGTAACGTAAATGCAACCAGTGATATGTTTAATTCACACTGTTATCTCTTACTGTAGAGAATTAATCTCTTGTCGTAATATTTAGCTTAGGTTATATACTCAGACTTATACATAATATAGCTATATCATGCCTATATGCTATGGCTTGATCGCATTCTTATGTAACAGTACTTCTGTTGCGTATGTATAGCATATAATATACCTTAATCTCACACCACACCTGTAAGCAACATGTAATGTACCATAAAGTATTAAAGACCAACACTCAAACATTATTTGTATGGAAAATGAAACCTGTGACGGGACAGCCCAGTCAGCCGGGTCTTTATTATCGATCGCCACAATCCTATTCTGTTTGTACTGGGTCTGACTGTGAAAGAGAGATTTGAAGGTGCACTGCTTATTGTTGGTTTGTAGTACGTTCATCTTCGAATGTTAATAATCTTCTTACGTTATATATATACCAATTTTACCAACAAGTAAAAAGCATGTCCCTTTGTTGGCCAAGTGAGGCTTTAACAGCCCTTCTTCATAAAATCGTCAGCTACAATCCACCTGACAATGTCATCGATTTTGTTGAACCAAAAGAAATGGAGAAAATTTTGACAGAGAAAATGTCAAAGCAGAATAATCCACAAGAGCTTGAAGAGTTAGCGGATTTTGTGCTACAGAAATGCGTGAATACTTCCCATGCACTTTTTGTTAATCAACTGTATGGAGGAATGCACCCTGTTGGATTAGGTAAATCAAAATTGTCTCATTTCTTAAGTTCCAGTTGCTTTTCCTCTTCAAAAGGCAACATTTTCCCAATTTGTATTAAAATTATACTTTTATTTATTTATTAATAATAATCATGAATTCATTTTTTTTCTTTTTATATTCACTTTCTTAATTAGCCGGGGCTTACATCGTGGAAAAAATGAATACAAATCAGTAAGCATTATAATTCATTATACAATATATTATGCATAGTGCATACGAATTTATGCACATACAATACAGATGTTTATTCATCAAAGAGAAATTCAATCAATAAAAGTGGAAAATGAAAGATTCATTTATCTTTCTCCACAAGAGAAAACATACAAAAGGAAAAGTATAAACTGAATGTACACATTTTAGTATTAGTAATATTGTCAAAAATGAATTCAACTTGAAATTACGAATATATTTTCTTTACAAAATCTAAAACTGAAAATTCATGTCTTCCATGAGCTTGTACTGTACAATCGAAATATTTTCACTTAATCAGTAATTTAATTTTTGAAATATTTTTATTTAATTGTTGAGATGCCTTATGGACGTACGTATATAAAATGGATGTCTAATTCTAGGTATCGCTTATAATTGGATCTCTTTTAATTTGTTATTAAATGTTAAGTAAGTAAATTGCAGTAAAGCGTTTCTTTATATCAGTATAATTATCAAATATATAGGTATATCATGTAAAATTCTCGTTCTTTTCCCAAATATACATGCTTATTGTATTTCCAATTTATGAATTTGAAGTAATTTAGATCGTCTATCCACTAGATCATCTGACACAAAAACTTGGTTGTTGGCAAAGTTGTTTGCTAAATAGAAATGAAAGAAGTAATTTTATTTCAGGCACACATATGAAGTTGCTCCCGTATTTGTCATTACGGAAATTTTAGTTCTGAAAGAACTTCGGAAACTATTTTTCGGTTCCGAAGAGGGAGACGGAATATTTGCTCCTGGAGGAAGTATGGCCAATATGTATGGCATGGTTTTAGCCAGACACAGAAAGTTTCCTAATGTTAAGCAACAAGGACTTTTCAATTTACCCCAAATGGTCGTTTATACCTCTGAAGATGTAAGTCTAGTAAATAAATAAATACGTATGTATCTGTATTTTTTCTAAAAAAATACATGTTCATGTCAACTTATGATGCATTCTGAACTCTAATCTGAAAAGTGACATTTATTATTCGACAAAAATTGCAGTCTCATTACTCTGTCTCAAAATCGGCGAATTGGATGGGTTTTGGCATGGACAATGTTGTGAAAGTTAAAACCAACAAAGAAGGAGCTATGATTTCGTCTGAACTTGAGGCAGCTATTCTACGGTCAAAAAGTGAGGGCAAAGTACCACTAATTGTTATGTCCACTGCAGGCACAACAGTTTTAGGAGCGTTTGATCCTTTTGATGAGATTGCAGAGGTACGTATACCTTATAGTTAATAAAATATTTCAAAAACTTTCATGTATCTCTTTCTGAACACAATTAAGTAAGTTTCCTGTTTTTCCTTTTCAGATATGTCAAAATCATTCAATTTGGCTTCATTGCGATGCTGCTTGGGGAGGATCATTCATATTTTCAGAGAAATTAAAACAAAAATGGTTGTCGGGTATTCAAAAGTAAGATTTCTAAATACTGTTATTGGTCAGAAATAATGAGAGGCAGATTCTACGTGGTGTACAGATTAAATATTTCTCATATCTCTGCTACCGGATGACCGGATTCATTAAGACTACAATTCAAATAACTAACTGTAAGTTCTTTTACAGATGTGATTCAATATGTTGGAATGCGCACAAAATGTTGGGAGCACCTTTACAATGTTCTGCATTTTTTACAAAGGAACCAAACGTTCTATCAGCTTGTAATTCACTTACAGCATCCTACCTTTTTCAACAGGATAAATTCTATCCTCCAGAGTATGACATCGGTGGGGACAAAAGTAATGTGACAAAGAAGATAAAGTTATGTATTGAGATATCGTGTGTATTAATGTTAGAAGTAATCTATAATTTCACATCCTTAAATGTTTAGGTTTCCAATGTGGTCGCAAACCTGATGCATTTAAGTTATGGTTTATGTGGGCTGCAATCGGGATTGATGGATTTAGAGATCTGATTGAAAAAGTGGAGGATTGCGCAAAGTGATTTCAACGTTTTATTTTTAATTCTTATATATATGCTGTTTACCATGCATGTATGTTTGATATTGACTACCTACTACTACAACTTATGCTAATTTAACATTTTTGAAAATCATAAAGATATTTTGCGGATACAATTCGAGAACGAGAAGATTTTCTTCTATACTTGGACGGACATCAGTGCACCAATGTTTTCTTTTGGTATATTCCGCTAAGATTAAGAAATGCAGAGAGGGACGCTGCATGGTATGAAGAATTAGGAAAGGTGAGTATTTTTATGAAAATAAGTAACCCTAAAATTGTTTGAGCTGATGCGGATTCAGATTTTCTTGTTACATTAAAATCGCTAAGAAATTCATTACATTATTGTACAAATTGTATATGCAGGTAACAGCCAAAATGAAGGAACTTATGGTGTTTGAAGGATCCATGATGGTTGGCTATTCTCCTTTACCTCACAGAAACGTTCCAAACGCAATAAGACTTGTTCTGGCAGCAAGTCCACCGAAAACATCGAAGGATATGGACAATATTATTGAGAATCTAGTGAAATTTGGAAGAGATTTGTAATGTTTGTACAAAATTCAATTATTAATTATCTGGTTTTGTGTTCCCCATTCTATTCAGTTCCTATTACTTTAATACTTTACTTACATATTTGTAAGAAAGAATATTTCTGCTATGCACAACAGTATGTATTTTTATGCAACTATATATCTAACTGGTGATATACATACTATACATTATACTGTACATACCGCGCACCGTAACTTCTGTGTGTGCATATACATAATGTATACTTTAACTTGAATTATACAAATACTCTAAAACGAAATTAAATATTTAGACATGTTTAGAAAAGTAAGTATAGAATCTGTGTGTACGTAGATATACGATGATACATAATACAAAATACAAATTAAAGCAAACGAATAAAACAACAAATTAATTTAAATTGCAAACTGAAAAGACTTTCTCTCTTATTTATTAGCAATGATGACACGAAACATGGCGTGCATTTAAATTTCAGATATATCTAGCCTATATTCATGTTAGTTACAAATTTTTACAGCAACGTATAGCAAATATTATTACTAGTTGTAGTTGTAAGAAATAAAATGGAAAATGCGTTCTTTACTAGATAACTACTAAATACATTCTATACTAAATTTATAGGTTTGTGAAGTTCATTGTAATTATTATTTGTGTGCAATCGAAATTTTGATTAAGAAAGTCGGGTTTTAAAGAGAAATTAGTGAAAGGAAAAAGAAAGCTGAGTGAGTTAATTTCACTTTACTTCGGGTGAAATTAGGGTGAAAGGATATGCTCACGTGCTCATGCAGGCGCTACTTGTTGTGAATTTGTTAGTCTCGTGCTTGTGTTGTTTTTATGCAAATCGATTAGAAAATTAAAAACTTAGTTTTTTACTATTTTAGCTATTAAATTAGTATTACACTAGTTACTAATATTTTTTAGAAGCCTGGTCGTAATCTTAAGTAATCGATTAGATCATTTCACTTTTTTATAAGGTAATAATAGTTGATAGTGCATCACAGCATATCTCGAAACAACCGGCAAATCGGAAGTCACATTTGCAATAAAGGTACTTTCTTCAATTAATAATTATTCGTCATACTTGATTCTTACAATACACATATCATGGCATCATATTATTGAGTTTTCGATGTATGTACTGTTTAAAGTAATATATAATAGCCAGTTTGTAAATAATGTACGTTATAAAGTGGCCTGATAAATAAAACCTTTGATTCATGAATGTAATTCTTTGGAAATTACACTTTTAGTTCGATGAAATGCGTCCGCTCTTTCGAGTAGCAGCAATAACTGGAATTGGAGGATGGATAGGAGGTGTTCTCACCGAAAAATGGAGAAATTCAAACGATTTATTCATACATCCTGTTGAAGCTGCAGCTTCGTTTGGTGGCGGAGAAGAAAAGGGATCAGGAGTTATTCCTTTACCTCCTGGAAAAGATGTACCCGATTCTAATCAAATATGGGATACAAATGCAAAACAAAATAGAGTTTCTCAAGTAATTTCAATATATTAAGCATGCCTAATTTATATATTCAAAATTAATCAGAGCCAGAGCATAAACGATGTATGTATTTTCATAGATCATGCGTTTCGGCTTTCCTGGAATGGAAAATGTTCGGTCATTTGATGATTTTGTCCTATCATACGACCGACGTAACCGTGTTCCAAACTGGGTGTTTGAACATTTAAATAAGTATACAGTCAAATTCAATAAAGAGGTTGATCGTTCAAAATGCGAATTTTTCGAAGATATGTCTGTACACCCCTACTTTCGGGCTACAAATAAAGACTACAAAGGCAGTGGTTATGATCGTGGACATTTAGCTGCTGCCGGTAATCATCGACTTTGTCAACGCCACTGTGAGGAGACTTTTGTCTTGTCAAATATGTCACCTCAAGTCGGGAAAGGCTTCAACAGAGACAAGTGGAATTCTCTTGAAAAACATGTTAGGAACTTGACAAAAACATATGACAATGTTTACGTATGCACTGGTCCTCTTTACCTTCCTATGTAAGTTAAGCATACTATTATTACTTGTCGTACCTGTAGCATTTTATAACTTGTCTCAACAATCGTCTTACTAATAAATAGAATTTTAATTGCAGGCGTGATCCAAACGGTCGAAATTATGTCCGCTATGAAGTTATTGGACAAAATAATGTTGCGGTTCCTACACATTTCTTCAAGATCGCTGTCTGCGAACACATAGCTGGTCATTTGGACGTTGAAGCATACATTATGCCAAATCAAGCTATTGATGATAAAGCACCTTTAAATGCATTTATGGTATGTGCATAAAATTTATTTTGGTTTGTACATAATTTTAGTTTTATTAACTAATTATACAATCTTTATTTCTAACTCGGCTAAATTGATTGTACAATAGGTTCCTCTAGAAGCCATTGAAAGAGCTGCTGGTCTTTTATTTTTTGACAGAGTACCACGAAAAAATTTTAGACTCATAAATGGCCGAAAACCAAGTTTTTAGTAAATTACGATAAAATTGACGAAATGAAAATATAACTAGTACATATTTTATTCGTGATATGTTAATACCTCAACAGATTTTAGCTCAAAATGGAATGTTAACTTTTATGTATAGTGTAATTATGAAACAAAATGATGCGTGAGTTGTTTTTAATTGAGAGTGCGCATTAAATTATTATAGTAATCATGAGCAAAATGTTAAACAAAAAACTGATTTCCAATCTAATCTAAATAAAGACTTAGGTTATTCTCTAATTTTTTACACTTACACTTTTTGTATATTTGAATTTCATCCAATTATAATCTACATACATATTTACTATCAACATGAAATAGGTAGAGGTAGAGGCTAGAGGCTACCTTATTGCAACATGTTAAAAATTTAGAAATTTCTAGAATCTACCAACTTTAAACTTTAAACTTTTTAATTTGTTACTTGTAGTAAAGATACCTTGCATGTGTTTCTACAAAATTGTGGAAGCTCAGTAAAGGAAATAAAACAGACATACACCATCCTTAGTTCTATAAATTGTACACTCTTCAAAATGGTTGTTAAAATACAGCGTCGTAGTCGTAGGTATGTATACAAATGCTTTGTTCGTAGAGAAGTTTGATTCCTGCGTGGTAGATGAGCCATAAAACTTAATGTGTATACTTTAGTTAGCTTTGCTAGCACTGTACCTGGCACTGTACGCAGGTCACCGGTTGTTAGAGACGCTGTTGTGATTAAAAATGTTTAAACACATGAAAACCAAGCGTAAGCCTGCACAACTTTACTAATTTACTTTAAAAATCTATACCTACCAAATGGACTTTCATCGTTTTGAGAAAGTATAAAAAGGAGAATTTTAGCTGCTTTCTCTCAAACGTTCTCCAGCCTCCACTGAAGTCGCAAACTATTCAATTAGTCGTTGGAATTTCTTTACGTCCAGAAGCAAGATGTGCTCCCGAACTGTCGAAAGCCAGGAGAAATTAAGCATTGGAACCGTTGAAGAGTGCGACATTGATTTGTCTTGGATTATTAAATTGACGGAAGAAAAGGATCCTGAAATTGGTTCCCAAAATGAAACTGAAAACAGCGTTAATAATTCGGTAATTTTAAACATTTTCTAAGTTATTACTATGAATTTTTCTCCAGAATTTATTGCTTTTTCGGGTCTGAGGTAAGCTCAGAATAAAATTAGTAAAAATAGTATTGTATATGGTATTTTGATTTCTAAATATGTATTAACGATTTATTTTGTTCTCCATGCAGAATGACAAGGAATGCTTGAGTTTATTAGATGAACCGATTCCTATCAGTGAATCAGCATTGCTTAAACCATGTGTTATGGATGTCTGGGCGGCATATCAAGAACAATTGCGTATTCGTGAGAGCGAGACTACTAATGGCGTCGGTTCCATTAAATCCGGCTGGGGATATGATTTGTGACTTTGAGAGAAGAAAGCGAAATATTTGGTCCGAATGGTCGCCCTTTGAAGTCAATTGTCAGCCACAACGAGAGTTCAGCCTGTGGCCAAGACCACTGTCCTTGTCGACATACGCTACAAGTTCTTGTCAACATTTAGGAAATGCATTTTTCTTCATCGAAGGCTCCGAAGAAAATTGGACTCCAGAAGTAAATGTACAAACCTGTATCAATGGCCCTAACAACAAGTCTGTTCCATTTCACATCACTAAAGATAATCGGTCAAATTCACACCGCTACATGCTGTCGTTCCTACCACGCATTCCGGGGTTTTATACCGTATCCACCCGCAGTGGATTTCTCACCCCGTTTCACGTTAAAGGAAGTCCATTCGTCATTCCTATCAGCCGTAATTATCGACTTCTTTCTTCTAAACGTTCAGTCTCGTTTATTGGTCGAGCCGTGAAAGCGTGGGGAGTAACTTTCAATCCAGCAAACAGAAACGTGAGTTAATTATCCGACATAAATTACTTTGTTCGTTATTTAGTTTTTTCTCTTTATTTCGCGATGTTACAAAATGAAGAAATAAAAATGATTTTTTCTTAAATTTCCAGATATATGTAACTGATCGAGATGCTCATCAAATAATTGTATATCATGAAGATGGGCGACTTCTTAAATGCTTCGGAGTTCAAGGAGACCAGCCGGGACAATTATTTCGTCCTACCGGGATTGCATTGGACAATGTAAAACAACGTCTTCTAATTACAGATAAGGATAATCATCGTGTTTCCGTGTACGCACTGGATGGAGAGTTCATTTCTTGCTTTGGAAAAAAAGGACACAGAAATGGAGAATTCACATATCCGTGGGGTGTCGCAGTTTCTTCCAAAGGAGACTTCATTGCAGTAGCAGATTCTCGGAACCATCGCGTTCAGTTATTCGACAGTGATGGAAATTATCTCCGAAAATACAGCGTCTTCGAAACTAACCCTTTCGAATTCAAGTCTCAATTTAACTATCCGAGAGGATTAATTTTCGATAACACTGGTGAGTCAAATATTCCATTTTTAAACACTTTTTACTCGTAGAACGTAATGCGTCGGTGGGTTTACTAAATAGTCATAATAATTGATTATTTTTTACTATTTTCAGACGAGAATATCTTCGTGACAGATTTCAATGTTCAAGCAATCTTTAAAATAAACATAGAATTGACGTCCCGAACGACGGTAACTCCTGTTGGAATCAGTCTAAGTCGTCCACAAGGAATGGCAATGGACCCTGTTGGCAATATTCTTATTTGCGACTCTCGAAATAATTGTATTCGTGTGATCACTTCTTCAGGCGAACATATCACCACAATCCCAGGCCAAATTAGCGACTCTTTTTTCCACCCCCAAGATATTGCACTTTTGCCAAATGGAGACATAATTGTTGTCGACTCAAGCTCCAGAGTTAGAATTTTGTAACAAGATATGATTTGGAATAGTTGCTAATATTCTAGCAATTAGATTAATTAATGAGACTGAATTTAAATTATTGCTTATCAAAGTGCTATATAAATTCTAAACTTATTGTATACATCTTATTTTTGAAAAAGATACGATTTAGACTAGAATTACTTCTGGATGTTTTGTGAAGGTGTTATATAAATACTAAAGTTATTATGCATATTATATCTGAAGTTATATGCGATGTTACTTTATTATGCCTTAATAATTAAGTAAACCTACTTATGTATCATCATTATGAGTATTTATGTGAGCCACGTTGTTGGAAAGAACCGTGAGTGCCTTTTGTAAAACAGAACAGTGTATTACATAATTGAATTGCATTTGCAGTATAGGTATACTATGAATTGGTGGTGGTGGTGGAATATGTTTCATGGTAATAAATACATGAAGCTAAACAAATTATTACTGTTTTAACATAATACGTAGGTATTTGTAGTAAGAAAACCATTTATTTACTAACTGAAGTTGAACGACAAAAATATCATAGTATAGGTTCAAGTTGAACTTAGGATTCACATAAAATTAACAGGTTGGTAGGACATACAATCATTATAATCATAATAGATAAATCGATCTTTACCCACTAATTATCGACTAAAGTAATAAGATTCATTTTCTATTGTATTTTAAACCAAATCCGCTTCTGATCAAGCTTGATAGATTCAGTCTAGATACAGACGTGTAATTTGCCAATTTTTGTATTCTATGATTTTACATGGATTGCATAGGACCAGAACATAATAACAATATAATAATTGATTGGATACGTTAGTTTATAGTCTAAATGTGACACGTACATGATAAATACTTCCTACTACACTTATTATTTATTACAATAAAAATTGCAATATTACACACAATTTAAAAACACTAAAACCTACACAGTGTGTGGTCATCTATGGTCGTCACTGTCCCTGAGACGCACAACAAACCATTCAAACCACACGGAGCAAAATAATGTCACTTGTCTGTAAATTAACAGGTATACAATTAAATATTATTCAATAGGTATAAACGTAGCATTCAGTAAACAAATAGTGAGTCAGAGGGATGATTCGAGGGGGACCATACGTTTTGTAAATAACATGTTAACTAAATTAGTACACTCTACATGAATTTACTGACATAACATAAATTAAATAATAAATTCTAGTCATTATGTACTATATGTAGTAGTAGTATGTAATTATGTATTCTTAGTAATTTATCTACACACTAATTTGTACATCGGAGGTAGCAATCTGCCAGCAACACTTACACTATTTGTATCTGTAATGTGTATTTAACTGTAGTTTCAGTTTTAGTAGTTATTTCAGTTATTAATCATCAAATGACAATTTACTTTACTATTTCATCATCGTTATACATTCATTCCATAATTTACCTGTATACTGTACAAGCAACAACGTACTAATACAGAAACGCAAGCACGCATAATATTATGCATGGTATGTATGGCTTTGATTGCCTACCGTACTAACACTAACCCATTCAACATCCTACATACACTACTACAGAGCTGCACAGTTATGTCATAACTCTAAATGTCTAGTATAACACACTTTCACTGGACTATTGATAATGAGTAATAAGTTTAATCAATATTTAATTAACAGAAGAACATAAAAAATTCGCTATTTTCGCATGCAATGATGCATTATAAGAATTATTACGTATAATGTATTATTCAAAATGCATTTCTGTGGTTGCTGCAACGTGGTGCTTGTATTACTCTCTAATTTTCCTAGCAAGACATTTAACTTTTAATGGCTGAGACAATGACAACTTGATAACAATGTATTAATTTCAAATATAATATTCATTTTTGTTGCTTACTAGAGAAAACGGGACATAATATTCGTTACTGCAGTATATGAATGGATGTGCCGTAAAACAATATAACTTTGTATAAACTTAACAGTTGAAACTTTTAT
>JABASD010002311.1:0-28102 GCA_019776165.1 Pogonognathellus flavescens
CCCCCCCCCCCCCCCAGATGCGCCCTTGAGGACACACAAATTATTTCTGCAGAAACTATAATGTTGCAAATCTCAAATTACAAGATGACATAAGCTACGTTGCATGGTACATAGCTAAAGAAAAGAAAATGACAGAACACTCGAATAGTATGTTACAAATTAAATGTAACATTTCTTTAGTATCTTTCACATTATCACATTTGTATGAAAAACATAAATAATGGGATAATACCTATCGGTATTGGAGCATGACATATTTTATTCTACGATACGGTCAAGAAAAACGAAAAAATTAATTCTATCTCTTTGGTTTTGAGAATAAACCATAGTAGTAATAGTAAGCGGATATAATAAAGTAGCGGAAGAATACACAATAGAGTAGTTCAATTAATTGTGCATATACAATCATAGAAACAATGTTAAACTCAAAAAGAGCACTAAAAGTGATTTTTAAACTCGTTAGTTTGAATTTTACTTATTGCCATTGAAATGCTCGTGAAAAGTTAGTGAAAAGTTTTGTCTTAAAAAGCTGTTACCTGTTTTTGTCAACAGCAGACAGACAGAGCGTTACTATAAAGTGGACTTAGTGAATCCACTTAATATTTCCATCGAATAGTTAGTAAATTGATTTTGTCATTGATTTCTCGGATCATTGATACAATTTGCATCATTTTATGCTACAAAAAGAGTATTTTATGCTACACAATAAAATATCAAGTGCATGGAATTGTATTCAATTTATTTCAGTACTTTAGTACAGTAAAAGTAAGGTTGTCCAATATTTTCCTGTCACCTACTCTGTTTCATCAATAAATTAAAATCTAATACTTGAATTATTGAAATCAATATGCAGGAAACTTCAGAAAAAGTAAGTGAATATCTTAGGAACATAAATCAATTTCAACTAGACGGCGGTCCCAACCCAAAACCCAGAAATTGGGCCAACCCAATCGGATTGGGGTTGGGTTTCCGTTTTTTCGAAGGTCATAAAAATGGGTTGGGTTGGAAAACATTGGGTCAGAAATGGTCGAGTCATCGATATTAATTTGTTAATAATGTTTTATTCCTCGCGGTATTAACAGACATTTTGAGGTGGGAGGTACTGAATTATAGATTCTGGCTTCAATTCAGTTTATATATTATATGGGATTTAGTGTTGCTTCGGGTTGGATTGGGTTACGGTTTAGCATTGCATTGGGTTGGCCGTACAATTCTAGCACTGGGTTTTGGGTCGGGTCGGGTCGGAAAAAGCGAACCCAATCCGGCCTCTATATTCTCTACTAATACCTTCCTAATCCGAGCGATGAACATTGGGCGTCACAAAAAGCTTAGTAGCAGTGAAAGTATCCGGATTATTAACTTGAATCATTTTGCCATTGCCCAGTATGTAACTCGTCGTCTGCTTATTTTTTGCATTAAATTGTTTATCTTTGATGACAAAGATTATAGTTGAATGTTTCGGGAAAAATAGATCTGTTGTGATATGAATTGTGAATGTGTTTGTGTATTGCCATTTTCTGCATTCCAAGCCTGTAGAGTTGTGTATAACGAAGCGGATGAATTACATTACTTTGCCAATGGTTTCGAATGTCATCGACTGAATCTTTTCATCCTTCTGTCATCTGTCCTGAGCTTCTACCTTCGAAATGTTCATCATCTCCAAAGAAAGAGAAGCAAAGTAGACTCCTCCGCATCCGCTCACATAGATTTGTTTGTTTGATGCTAAAATATATGTGATGTACCGTACGAGCAAACACAACAACATCTATATACGGAAGCCATGTCTGTAGCACGTGCCTCTGTTTCATTGTTCTCCATAAAATCTTTGTCTCTCTCTCTACGTCGTTCATATCCCCGTATTAGTAGAAGCTACGGATATAAAGCGTTATTAGTGAACTGAGATGCTTAGCTTATTGTTAGTTGTGTGTAATAAGAACTCGGGAGTCGTTTCGTTACAAGAGGAGTCTGATGAAAGCAAGAACTTCCATTTGATACTCCACAGAGCACTATAAGGCCGTAGGAGTTGTTTTGTTGGGCTCACTCTCTCAGTATCTAATTGCGATTTCTTACTAATTCTCGTAATTCATATGCAGTAATATCAGAATTTGATCTGAACATCATTAAATAAAATGTTGTGTTATACAGTTCTGAAGTAGGGACTTGCCATCAATTAAGTGGAGAGAGTATCATTGACTTATTGTCGTCATACTTACGTAACTTCCAATTCAATCATTTACAAAGGATCTCAATAACCTTACCTGGGCACCCAGACAATTTATGTGCATCACTTTACATTTTGCATTATAGTTTAACATTGGACATGTATGGAGTATAGGTTCATGTACATTCAAGCAACAGCCCACCTGCACAGTTGTGTAGTTGTATGGCAAAAATCTTTTATATAATTAAAAGCTCTTATAAGCGAAGTTAATGAAGTGGTTCAATCTTAAACATTCTCGGAATTCCTAACTTTCGATAAAAGTTTATAGTTCAAAGGGCACGTGCTGTACATCCATCTCACTTGCTTTTACAGCTCAAACTTACTCAATTTCCACACTCAAACTGAAGATATCCATATAATAATATGTAGCTTTACCTAGTTTAATACATGCTCGGATTATTTGCTTGTGCCAAATAAAGTTCAATCTCTCAGTCATAGGTACTGTACATGACACGTTTTCATCTATATGGGCACCCGCTTGTATAGTCATGGCATGTCAGCCGTGTGCAAATAATTTGCATACATAAAGACATTTCACGATTGTTCCAATTTTGAAGAGAAACTTATGAAATGTGAAATATCATGCAATGGACTCACATCTACTTATGTGATTAAACTTGTTTTAAGACTGGATTAAAACTAGACTTTTCTGTATCGACAGTTTTAACTTTTGTGTCTTTATCTTACATCTGATCAGTAAAAATACTTCAATTTGGAAATTAAAGATTAAAATTGACTAGGAAGATTCGAAGTGTATATTTTTAGATACTAACCATTAAAATTGTTTTTTAAAAGCTGCGCAACCTTGAATATTCAGTTGCATCTATTCTAAAGAAGCATTTCGGGAAAGATTAGGTATAGATAGTCTAGATATAGTCATGATTTCGAGGGTAGATCGATATAATTTGTTTCTTCTTCTGGACGAGTATCGTATTTGCAATTACATAAAAATATTATTTGCACATATGGGTTACATTTTTAACGAATGAAATAATGATGTCGACTGTTGGCACTGACTGGCAATTATTACACGAGTTCTAGAAAAATTGCACAGCAATGCACAGTCCATTGTCTCACATTTCTTCTTACATAACAATAAAAATATTAGGGTGGATGATGCATCATTCATAATAATAATACTGTAAGACAATAATCATATACCTAGTTATTAAACATCGGAAGATATATCCTCATAATGAGGTATGACATTTGATGCCTCTGACATGAATCGATTTTACTTAGTCTCGGTTAATCCGTTGTTTTTGCAATGAAGGTTACAAAAGAAAAGAGTTTACTTGTAAATCTACAATACTGCTCTGCTAAATATTTAGGTACATACTGCTACTGCGAACTCTGCATATTTATTGGCAAGAAGGTAGTTCATTTTAATGCTCCTTTTTATAAAGTGTGACAATGTTATGGCCGTCCAAATTAATACACGTTAACACTCTCGAGTAAAATCAAGTGGAACAGTTTATGTATTGCGATTTTTCCTTCTTCTGTTCTGCTCCGTCTGGCAAATCATCAGGTTTAAACGTCATGTCTCACTCGTACAATTAAAATGTTTTCCTTTGCAATACATGTGCATGTACGGAATTACACCATTTGATCCTATACAGTCTGTGGGAATTGAAATTGGAGACGGACAGCAAATACTAACATCGTAATATTAATGGTGCGCATAAACACTTCCTATTCTAATCAAATGCAAATACAAATAGAGATACAGAGATACAGATATGAACATCAATCATGATTCATTATAATTTCCATCCATCACTAATCATAAGTGGTGGAGTTAACGAAATTATTATGTGAACCTTTTTCTGTCTGCTAAAAACACGCATTAGTATAAAATGGACATTTCAGTGACATTTTCTTTTATGACTGCACGGGGGTAAATTAATTACAAAGCTATAACAGTGAGGGTTAACAATAACTCTCGTAAGCTCCGTAACGTAAATTTTAGAAAGAGGCCTAGACAATTCTTTCTTCAGCCAATCAGAGCCGTTAGAAGTTTTGCTATCGATACGCACCAAAAAAAAGATGGGATTTCCCCCGTAAAATGTATGTAAATATTTGAAAATCCTGCTTGTCCTCAAGGGGCTATCAAGAATGGGGATATTCGCATTTATAATTCAAAACTAATGGCAGAATACGAACTAAGCCAATAATATATCACAATATATCACTTTTACGATCACTCAAAAGTAAGGCGTTCATGCAAATGGTGTTGTAAGCATCGTATGCATGTTATAATACGTCTAATACGTTCTACGGTGCTTACGGAAGTGCATGTATACCCTCAGTAAGTTTTATGTATAAATTGAAAATGTTCGAGTTCGAGGTAATTAGTTTCTAGGAATTTTCTTATTATTAGAAAACTTACAATGAGTTTAGGGATGTGTATATTTCATTCAGATAACTGAAACAAAATTAATTACATGATTCTAAGCAGCGATCATTACTGTAAATTGTAAGAATCATGTCAAAGTGTATAAATTCTGACATAAACTAAAATATACTCAAATAGAATAAAACTATTATGAGGATGAGGACATCATAGTTGCACTATTTCACACTTTCACGTATCAAGATCATTATTATTTGTAATTACTGTTATACTATAGGCACTGTAGGTCAGGTACTAAAATATCATATCACCCTTATACAACACAAAATACAGCAATATTTATAACGGTAAGAAATAAATTATTGTAAAAATTGTGAATACTCAATAATTTAATCTTCCTTGTAGTATGAGCATGGATTAGTTTATACTAGTATCTCTCATCCTTCATGCAAAATAAATCAGTTTTTAATTTATGAGCGTTTATTTATTACAACATGGATTTTAACTTCAACTCTCCAGTAACCAAGTTTTCAACTCGTGACTATCACTGCTTAATTTCCTTTACTGGTTTTGTCTCGGTGAAGTGAATACAGGCGTAGTTAATTTGTTTATCTTTTATCTATGTTATCATAATAGTCTGTACCTGTGAGCATTTTACAATTATCGTGGCAAAACTGCAAATAATAATAAATGTGTCGGTTTGTATCAAATTCGTTTACTATATCAAATATCAAGTACAAGCATACTCATCCACAAATTGAAATTGACTCGTACAATTTTTATCAATTATGAACATATAAGCTGAGTTTTCATTTCATTTTGCATAAAAGTGCACATGTGTTTGAATATATTATATACTTGGCTCATCACAGTTATGTTTGGATACATGTACGACATGAGCGATGAATGATTTGCTTGGTGTGCATTTAAGTTTAAACGATGATATCTGCGGATATTAATATTTGGGTGATTTGTATTTGACGTCTCCTATCTAGAAAAGGATTCCATAGATCTAGATCGATCAACAAAGCTTTATTAGTTGTACAATCGCAATCTAGTAGTAAATATTCACACTTATATTATAGCTGCAATGAACTATGTACTTGAAGTCTTCAAGCCTTTAGGTTTGTAAAAGCACAAAGGCAATAATTAATACAAAGGTAATAATAATAATAAATAATTATTAAGGAGTATAAATTCTCATTTATTATTTATCGAAGATAAATATTGTGAATTTCTTGTCTGTCTGTCTGTATGTACGCGGATAAACTTTGTCCGCAACCTCTACAACATACAGCAAAACATACAATAACCTGCCACTGACTACAGTGTGGTGCTACCACTAAAGTCAACACAAGGATAGCCAAATGTGTCTCACAGCACCCAAAATTACCACGATTTTGTCTCAGAGCACCCCAAAATGTCCCAAATGTGTCGCTTTCCATACTTATAATAGAAAATGGGTTTAAATTATAAAAATATGTTTCAAATATGTTTGCTTCGATAAATATTTAGGCCGTTTGTAAAAAGGGTTTATTAGAATTGGATTGTGAAGATTAGTTTGGTGAGGGAATTGCATAATGTAGAGAATCACAAGAAATCCGGCTCTGTATATTGCTAATCTTTTGGTCGTTGAGTAGTACACTCTTTATGGGCGATTCTTTCTGTTCTATATATTATGTGCCTTTACTTACACACTTATACATTTTAGGTAGGTACTTGTATATGGTTAGGTATGTATGTATATTGCTGCTGCTGCTGATACATTGCATAATGTTACAATCATTAATATAAATGATACTCGTGAGACGGCCTTGAATTAATGTAAATCGTGAAACTTCTTTTCTGTTATCAGTTCTCTGGTTCGCTGTCCGAGAATTGAAATAAATAACGCATCGAATTTCTCAATTTTCCAATTGATGTGTGACATGATTGCTTGACCTATTGTACGTAGACTGGAGTATTAGTACGTGAGCAGACTATTTTTATGCTCACTGAAAAAATGCGTTTTTTATTCACATATTTCTGTCCAGGACTTGTCGACTTGTTAAGGGTAGCAGATCCATTGCATTGATTGAACTGTGCAAAAGTATTTTTATATCCACTGCCCGTATTTGTAAAAGATAAATGAGTTTTTTTTAATGTTAGTTGATAATAACCTTTAGCCTTTATTACGTCTCAAAAGCTGCGTCAGTCAGATCTTTTTTATACTACTGACACAACTAAATAAGCGTTGCTGAGAAATTCTTTTGGGCAGGATAAATCGAAAAAACGGCATTAAAAATAGAAGAATAAAGTAAATATTGGCAGAAGGACGGAGGACATTTTTTCTTTTATACCTACGTCAGTATTATTGTTTTATGATTAGGTATAGGGATTAGAGGTGGGAACGAACCCACTATTTCATGATCGGTTTCGAAAATTTCGGTTCGAATTAGGTTGGAATTCTCTTTTAGTAACAAAAAAGTCTTCAATTTGAATTTTATGCAAGGATTTCTGACAATTTTAACTAATTTATTTATATGTATAAGGAGTTTTAGATTACATCTTCTTGAAAACTAAAAATTGCACCTTTTTGCTATAAATTGTGTGGTTTTGTTACCCGGGGAATGAAATACCCATAATATTATTATTCGTGTCCCTGGTTTAGGTAGGTATTATAAATGGTGACCTAAAAATTATTTCTCTGAAAGAAATACGTACATTATCTTTTGTACTTTGCACGGGGTACCTAAGTGTACCATTTGCGGGCAATGGCCTAACCAGCAATCTCTAACGATTTTTCCAGTTATAGTTAAAAATAGCATTTAGTTAACTTGTTTTCATTAAAAACTAATCTTGGCAAGCACAGGGTGTTAAAAAGGAGTTGCTTCAGCAACAGTAATTATTTACGGCCAATAAAAATGTTTGTGCAGCCTATTCCTATAAGACCTCAGCACATTCATACTTCAACTTGAAGTTGATACCTCTGGAACTTCTAATTACGCATTTAGCATTTTATCAAACTATTGTTATTATCAATTATTTTTATTTTAGCTTTAAAAGTGGTTGCATTAAATTATGAGATAATGCTGGTTAAAATAAAACTGGAGCCATGCTGAAATGGCTCAGGATTATCGCAATTATTTATGCTTCTCAACAATTTAAATTTGAGCCTAGTGTAATGTTTAGTTTATCACGTACAATGAACAAGTATCCTTAACCTTGAAGATATGGTTTGTGAAAAACCAGCTCATATTACACAGACAGAGAGAGCAGGCCACGAAGCAACCGCAGCACTGGCAAATTATGTGTATTTTATGTGTAACTTATTTAGAGGCATGTTCTACGTGTAATGTGTAGTCTGTGGTCAGCTCGGCAGTTAAGGTTTAATTGGAACAAAAAATCATTGTATGCCATTTACAAGCAATATGTTTTTTAAAAGATGTATTAATCTCCTGTGTATAAAGTATATAGCACAACGCACAATTCTATAGCATGCAACGTTTACGTTACCGTCCTTTATTACTTCAAGCTCTTTCAGCCAATCTGTGTGTCTGTGGCTTCAGCATTGCATGGTAATAATATAAAAGATAAAGGGCGGCTGCTAGTAAACCACACAGTAGTCCGCAATACCTAATCAAATGTGTTGATGTCCCTATTTATCTCTTAAGTCTTTCCAATTTGTAAATTTCCAGTCAAAACTTTCGAATGAAAAATCCTATATTCTAGTGTATATTATTGTCTCCCTAATTGTAAATGCCTATACAGGTACCATTTAATGCATCACGATTTAAGTAGACCAATTTCTACCACTAATTAAAATTTTTAAACATTAAAAATTATTAAGTAATGATTTATTATTTATTATTGTTATTTTTCTAAGTATCTAAACAGTCAAAGAAGGCAGGGTCTGTATGGGCATTACGTAAACAGCGTGGTAACTGCTCCCATAAAATAAATAAACAATAGAAAAATGTAAAAATCCATAATGAGCACAGTGACAACTGTGTGAATTGAAAAATGATTTTATAAAAATGAAAGAAGTTAAACAATAGAAAATAGAATGGATTGGTCAAAAAAAGAAGTTGAGTCGATGTGAGTTTGTGAGTGTCTATAGCGATGGTATTTGTGAAAAGTGGCCGAGAAGACCCCACGTATGAAACGACCTTGAAGTCAATTGAAGATTTGTTATAGCTCCATGAAATGCACATCGTCGTCACCTTACTATGCGTACAGTTATAGCACAGAAGTAATTAACTCATTCACTTACTCAACGTTGTGTCTATTTGGCAACTTTGTTTGTTTTTTGCATAAGATTCAATGTCTTACCTTGAATGTAACAATATTTTCGTCTCACCATCAGACTTCCATCCTAAATTAATGCGCCTTCTTCATATATCGAACGCTGTACGCTTTTTGGACGACATACTAGTAGCTCGATCTTTAACAAGAGTCGGCTCAGTTTATACCAGGCAGGAGGATAATAATAATAATAAAATA
Source organism: Pogonognathellus flavescens (assembly GCA_019776165.1). NCBI lineage: Eukaryota > Metazoa > Arthropoda > Collembola > Entomobryomorpha > Tomoceridae > Pogonognathellus > Pogonognathellus flavescens. The sequence continues at coordinate 9,057 of JABASD010002311.1, forward strand.
TCTGCTGCAGTAGTTGTGTGTTGTGTTTAAACTAACCTAGACATTGATGTACTACTTATACTAGACGTATGCATTAAAGACATTGGCAATGACTTGCTCTAACACCCTTAGTCTTCTTCACCATGTACGCAGCCAATTCAAGGCAAGTACGCAATAATTTCTGTATAGACATGCACTTATAGCTCGGCAAAGCAAAATGATCCTTATCCCAATATCTGTTTGACACTGTATAACGCAAAGGAGGAATCTGCACAGCATAATATATCCTAAGCATATTATCCTCACTCCATTCAACAACACGCAATCATAATGATTCTACTAAAAGGCTGTGCTTTTTATTACATAATACAAGGGATTTGGATTTACATGCATACAGATACATGCAAGTGTTCTTTTCTTCCTCTTCAACCATCTCTCTCTTTCTATGTGTGTGTAGTCTGTGTAGCTCTATGCGGTTCTGTTTAGTACACACAACATTATAATAGAATCCACATGCACCATGTACATCACAAGCATGCTGAGTTAAACGGTTCTCATATAATGCAAAATGTAATTATGTTGCAACCTTCCAGTCCCATCTTCTAAATATATTATGCCACTTAATAATATAATATTGGAGGAATTTATGAAATTATATAGTACAATAAAAAATAATAGTGTTAGCATATTATTTCTCTTAAATTTATGTAAAAATGAGATAAATTGAAGATGAATCATAATTAAAAATTAAAAATGAATGACAGCGTTTGGGTCGCTTGAAATTAAAAGCTGTTAGAAAGGTTTTATGAGAAGAGATATGGCTAATTATGTTAAACCGCCAGGTACTGCGTTGTAATTACATAGTAAGATCCCAAAAATAGAAATACATAGGACGAGGAATTTTCTGGAGTGTTGAAATATTTAGTCGTTAGTGTTTTACTGTGGTATTTTCTTTATTGGTGGTCAAATGAAGGAGACGGTTTAGATATTAGTTTAGAAATGTTAGGGCATCATGGATGGATTAAATGAATACTCGTCGGATGTCTCATTAGGTTTTTCATGTATAAATATATGAAAGGATGAAATTACCAATGACAGTTACGAGACAAAACATTTGTCGAATCTGCGATGTATAGTTTTGTACATTACACCTTTTAGGGGCAGCTAGGCAGAATAAGTATAGGAATGGAAAGTGAATTTAATATTAGCGTAAATATACCACGGAAAGAAAGTCAATTATATTATAAACTGTTAATAATCGAGTAGTTGAGCCATAAGCGATAAGTATTCGTTTACAAGTTGTACTATTGCATGCTTAGCATGTCTTTTGCTACATTCCGTTTCGTTTAGTGAAATACTGTTAGTTAGCAGTGCAGGTTTGTTTTCCTGTTCTCGGAGACAGTTTCTTTGGACAGAAGGACATGGACAACATATTGCACATTGAATATAAAACATTCCTTTGGCAGGTCTTGTTTATACATTCATTTATTATTAAGTATCTTCGATACACTGATAAGAAATGAAAGCAGGGACGATCCGCCACGGCAAGCCCACGACAAACAGTCATTTCACTTATTACTTTACAGGACAACCAGTCTTTGGGGAATTGCGACTTACCCGATTGTGCCCTGTGCAGTATTAGTTTCACCGTTTAGATTCTTGCAGTCACAAGTTCCAAGAAGCAAAGTTCCAATGTTAAATAATATCATGCCATTATACGTATTACTTTAGTACTTCAACTCTACAGCACTTATATTTGATTTCGATTTTTCTTCAGCCACTTTTAGAGTCTTCGACTTGGAATGACTGACTGACCTACAGACGAAAATAATACACACCCAGTAAAATTGAATATTTTATCGGATATTCCTCCGAACCGCTGTAAAGTCCCATATGCCGTGGTTATGCTATATACTTATCTATACTATTATTTAATCCTATGCATGTATTACTACCTGAGTGTAAGAATATGTTCGTACTGTCTAAGTATATAGAAATACATACATGGCAATGTTTTATTTTAACTATGGCTTTGGTATAATACATCTAATATTACTAATACACAGGTTTAAAAATCAATATTGCACATACCGGTCATACCACTACTGCTACCAAGTTAAAAATTAATGATGCTACCAGAATTAACCAAGGCCATGATACTTAGTAAACAACATGACACTATAAATCTTAAAAATGCCCTGGTGTTAACTTGCGAATATTATAAGTAGGTAAATATTACTATTGAAGATCAGATTGATTCACTAAAGGTAATTAGATTCAACGCTACATCGTTTAACAAACATTTTGAAGAAAAAGATGATAACAAAGCTTTGGCAAAATACTAATTTAAAAAGATGTGTACCAGTTAATGGTTTAATTTCTCTCAGCTTATTTAAATGGTAATGCTGACCAATTCTAATTTGGACTTTTCAAACTAAAAATAGAATTAACAAAATTCAAAGCAAAATTAACAGATTTTTGCAGCATATTTCTACACCCAATTATTAAAAAGGTTTTTAAAAAGTAAAAAAGGAAGCAGAAAATGTCTAAGAATTAAAAATGTTCAAATCAATGAATTTACTGCATAAAACAAAAAATGTATTTAAGATCACTAAAAGGAAAGTCAAATGTCTTAATCCTTTATAGCAATACTCTGGTATTACTCATGAACTTTGACAGCAAATTGAAATTAGCAGAGTCTTTCAACATTCAACGAGCCGATAAACTTTTTAAAATTAAATTGCGTCCTTGTCAAATATTATTGTACATGTACCGTAAGAGTAAGGAAAGCTTGTCAGGGTTGTCGTGCTTTACCTTCTGTTTACCATATCCACATTTTTAGGCTTTATAAAATGTTTTTGACATTTACACTCACATTAAATATTCACAGACACAGACAGAATAGGAACAAACTGAGTACACTCTCAACGCTGTATTACTACGTAGTATTTTTCAATCATGTTACAAAATAATCAACTTGTCACCAAACCGAATAAAAAGGCATTGTATTTTAATGAGCTACTGCGACCGAACAATAGTATCATTACTCCCCCGTAGATTTTGCATTGTCTCAAGTGTCAATAAAGTCAACGTCCTAATCGAATAAATGTAATAATATTATACAAAGAATAAGAAATAAAAATTCCAACCGCAACTCGCTAATATTCAGCTATTGCTATTGCTATTATTATTTTTATTATTATTATTTTATTATTTTTATTATTATTATATTAAGGATATGCAGGTGAAATATGCACATAAGGCTGATAATAGAAATGGGTGGAAGAAAACCACGGGTTTTGATTGCTGGGAACTGATTTTACTGTGAGAATTATCGTTTACATGAATACTATTTTCATCGCATGGAGAAGCTGATTAAAGTGTACAAATTCCATGCTATACAATACATGCAGGTAGATTGCATTGTAGAAGGTTACTTACAAATGAAAATGAAATGAAACGAGATTTACTCCTGAAGCGTTTCTTGATCCCTTCCTGGCATAAGGTTACATTACATTGCCATTTCACTACGTGATTTGACCTAAAATAATTTGGAATTTAATTTATTTAATATCTAATGTTCATCATGTACGTTTTTTTTGCAAAGCAGGTACTTTTTCTATTTACAACGGTTATGTTATAAGTCAAGCTTAAAAAGTTCTAGCCTGTAGGAAAAACTGAGAAACAATGTAGTATGTCTATAGTGTATGTGTGAAGGATTATAGCAATTAATAATTCTATGTAAATGGTAGAAAACACAAACAATTCTTTATTAAAATATTTTGGAAAAGTTTTTAGGACGCAGAAGGAAATGCTGGTAGTGCAGAAAGTTTGAATAAGTTTAATCCTTTGTAACCGGGTAGCAACGGCACAGTCAACACGGATTCTAATAAGCCTTAGCCTTAGCTTTTGGAAATAATGAGACGTGTTTCATAAGCTTGCCTTTGCTGGCTGATTCATCAAAATAATCTTTGATGTTTTTAGCTCGTACTCTATTTAAACAAAAAATTGATGCTTATGATGTGTATCCTTCACCGTACACAAAAGAAGGAGATTGGTATTTATTTGAATTCCTAACCAAGGATTCTAAATAATATAGCTTTGAGCAAAATACGTGTAAGCTACTCTTCAGTTTCAGCTTGCTACTCGCAATCAACAATCAACAGACAAAAGACGAACATAAGTAAGTAGTATTTAATGCGGAGTTAAAGTTATAGGCAAGGTGAGCCCACACTTTATCGGAGAAAACAAATCTACTCCACAAGAAACTTCTCATTAGTCTCATTTTCACTTTCAATCTGCATCGCCAGAATTAAAACATCGGTGCACAGTCACAGTCCGATTTCAACACTTTATTTACAGTAGGTCGAATAAAATAAAATTATCCTCTGTTAGCATGTAGTCATATTTCAGCAATGCCACACGTCACTTCAAAGGATCTGTCCATTTATTCAGCCTCACGTGTTCCTTTTCATACCTATAGCTCATCCGTAAAACTTTGCAATTACTGCAGTAACAAAATATATAATCTACATATAATTATGTTTACAACATCGGCAGAATGTACTAGCAATGCAATATTGAAAGTTAAAACTATACGTTTTCAGAATTTGCAATAAGTATTTGCTATATGCTATATGCTATATGTATTTCTTTTTCTGTTGAAATATTCATCAAGGTAAATTTTTTACATTAACAATTCGAAGAGTTGTTCTTTCTAGCTAGAGGAACTTTTTTTAATGTACACTGAAAAAAAATTAGATAGATTTTCCCTTGTTAGAAGGTAGATCTTCCACAGGAATCTACGAAAATATGAACATTTGTCAACTAAGGGAAAACTACCCTTCTGTGGAGTGGAAAATGTGTTCCCCCTAATGAAGGGAAGATCAACCCTAACGAGGGAAAAAAACTGTTGTTTTATCTTCTTATTCCAATAACCGCCCTACGCATACAAGACAGCGTCATAAGGCACTGCAAGGGACACAGTCAATGATAAACCTAAAGTGTCCTGTCGCCTCCTTCTGTCTATCCCCAACTAAGGGTAATTTTCCTTGAAGTGAAATGTAAAACCGCCAAACCTCATGAAGTGTACAATTTTTATTAATTAAGAGTTTAAAATTTCCATTAAAAAAGGGATAAAATTTTCCGATTTCCACTGTTATGTGGAAATTACTTTACCCTTCATAAATCTTCAAGTCGTCCGAAAAGGTTAAAAATATCACACATTTTCATGAAAACCTCCAATTTTGGTGGAATTGGTCAGTCATATTTTTATCAGATATTTTTTAGCAATGATACTGCATGGCTGTTGCAAATCTTTCTTCGATCTTTCTTTCAAAAACGTTCAACAATCTATATCGCGAAAGAATTAATAGTTTTATCGCACTATACTTAGTTTTATTCGGCTCTGCAAACAAGTTTTTTCTTTAGCTGTTTTCATTGTGTCATCTCTCATCTTGGCGTTATTAGACCCTAATAATTAGGATCACTAACAGGAGTCTACAAAAAGGGATAGGTATACGAAGTAATATGCTTTCTTACAAAATTAATCTTTCATCAATACTCTTTCATAAGGTACGTAGGTGTTCGGTATTACCTATATATAGTTTATAGTGTTTAGTATTTCTTAAGGTACTAGAGGTGGTCCTGAACAGCGTTTTTGTGTTCGGTTCGGTTCGGGATGGTGTGAAATGTAATTGTTCGGTTTCGGTTCGGGTTCACAATTTTTGGAAAATAATTGTTGGGGTTCGGTTTTAGATTGTCTACCTTCTGATTCACCTGGACTGGCCAAAATATTAAACCTTATTATAAAAATTAATACTTAAATTGATCATTAGGGTTAGAATTCGTCCGTGTTCGATTTGGTTTGGCACAAGTCTCCAAATAATTGTTCGTGGTCGATTCGTTAAAATTCTAAAAATAATTGATCGGGCTCAGATTTTTACCGAACAGTTCGATTCGGACCCACATCTGCTAGGTACGTATGACCTAAATAAATTTCTCAATTCTATTGTAAGCATTGTATGGAAAAATCGTACCTTTTTTCTTAGAAATAGATTAGAGTGACTGCGGGAAGAGAATGTTATGTAATGTTATGTTTATGTCGCTGAATAGATACTAATACCAATTGAAGCAATGTACTACCATGGCTTTGACGAATTCGCACGGTTTTAGGATAGACGTCACGTTTCTCCGTATCAATTTTAGCAGGCGCCTGTAAAATCATCACTGGTATGATCATGGAAGGATATTAAGGATTTTCGAGTGGATATTAACGAATGTAATTATTGACGAATTAGCAACCAAGTTCTCCAACCTTTCAAGGATTTACATACGCATATGAAATATGAAGTTTGTAGCAGCAAGGCTGATTTAATGTGCGAAAATGAGTAAGAAGAAAACAGAAAAGTAGTAGCTAGTATTAATATTATGAAAGGAAATATTAAGAGTGAGATTCGCTGTTTATGGTGTTTGAATGAGTATTAAAAAACCACTGCGCAAAGTTGAATGAGTATTTGTATTCTCAGTATGTCGAATTGACATTTGTAAGTGAATTGTATGGTTTTTCTTCTTTATTCGAGTGGGTATTTCGGTATGGAAGTCCTCCTTAGATCTGTGAGCGCGTGTAGCCTTATTATTGGTATTATTAGTATCATGCATCGTAGAAAAGCAACGAAAGAGAACTTGGATCGTTGGAACTAATTAGAGTTGTATGGCACATGCTATGGAGTTTGAGTCAAAGACCTAGAAATGCAGGACTTTTGTTGGAAATACTGTTTGTTACTCATTTGAAACTGTGGGATGTATGGCAAGTGACGTTGTTTGCTTTGTAGTCTGGAAATGTAATAAGAAGGTTAGTTGATATGTCTCCGTGAATGAATAGAAAGCAGATACAATATCACTTACCTACTCCATGCTATGATGAAATAGAGGAGTGCTTTCATATGAGTTCCTTACCTACTTACATCATTACTTGTTACACGAACACATAATGATCCTATTAACTTTCAAGCCGGCAGAAAATCAAATAATTCCTTGGTTTGTTTACCGTCGCAACCAACAAAACGTCAAGATTCGCATCCGTGTGCCATGAAGGGTTCTTTTGATTCAACTTGTATGGTATTTACTTTCTGCGTCTTGCTGTTTCCATGGCATATAGCAATTCTCTCTGGGGGACACAACAGGATGCCTGCAAGATAAATCGGCGTCGCAATGGAATTAAATTATCACACAGAGGTCATACTTCCATAATTTACAGTTATGTATAGCAAATTGTCACATTAGATGGCACAATTCAATCGGGGTTTGGATGAATTTATCAAACAACCTGGCAGAATGTAAAATACCTTGATTTCCAAATGGAGTTAGCCTTGGGCCACATATTTTAATTTAAGTGCACAAAGTTATATTTGATCTTCTCACTGCGTCGTTGTATTGTGTATCAGGTATCATACCGTGCGGTTATACGTATAGTTGTATATTAATACAAACTGTATAGGTACTTAATGCATAAATGTTTTGTTCACGTTCACGTTAGAACACACAATTAATATTACGCTTAATACTTATTATTGAGATGTAGAATTAATTTAGACCCAAATATACTCCTTTACATTGAAATACAATATTGATAGATTACGACGCAGATATTAAGTCTCATCTTTCCTTTACAGCAACCCACGCATGAATAATTGTCAATTATTTCCATCAAAACCCAATTTTCTACCTGCTTTGCAAAATGTTTATGCAAAGAATATGAAATGTATTTAATTTTTTCCCAATTCTTGAATTTCACCTGAGCTCGCAAGATTAATTTTCTCACTTACAGCCAGAACGCAGGTCGCAAAATTGCTTTTAACCAGAGTAGTATATGATTTGGTCAGGTTTTAATACCAAAGTAGGTTACCATTTTGCTATTTAGAGGTGATGCAGGTAAATACTTGTCAATTGCAATGTATGTGAAATGGAATGGTAGAATGGTTGCTTCTAATACATCCTAATACGTGAAAATTAAGGTCGAATCAACGATTTTAATAAATTTCACAAAATTTACAGAAAAACTGCATGGGCAAGGAGACGATATGAAGTGGCACTAATGTGTCTTGATTTGACAATGTTGTGTTTCCCAACATAATCTTGTGAGTAAGGATTTAGCAGCGAAAGTAGTAAAACGTGGGTAACTGAGACAGCTATGAGACTATACGACATCCGTCATATTATTATGTATACCTTAGGTAGTTTCTCTTGTGTATAATATGTAATTAATGAGATATTTATTTGTTCACTTGGTCTAACACTGGAAAGGGTAGTTCTGCTATTTGAATAATTTATGAAGAGAGTTTACAAGAGAATACCTTCAGGTTAAATGTATAGTTGATAGAATATTCATTACCTAATTAAAACGTATAGTTGTTTATGAGAATCGAAAGAATTGAAATCTCATATTTCACAGTAACATTCCTTCTGGGCAGAGTAAAGGAAGTATATACAGGTACAATGGCACTGTAGACTTCTTCTTCCATGTATCCTATGGAGGAAGCAATATTATATTTCCAGTAGAGTCTTTATCAGTTAAACATGGAGTATAATGCATAATGGAAAACTTGGAAAACATTATACTGATTCCATATAATAATAATAATGTTTATTCGTCGATTGATGGCCATAGCCGTTACAATCACTTACAGATATTTTACATTTACAAATATTTGTTTCTAAATTAGAAATAAAGTTACTTAATATTAATTTAGTTGTCTTAAATTAACAATTTCAGTAATGGCATAGAAAATTAAAGTACATTTTGCTACATCAAATGATTTAAACAATGAGCAGAAGTTATTTACACTAAGTCCTTCGCTATCGATATTTTTCATAAGCTTATTCGTAATTCCACTATATAGGGGGCAACGAAAGAGTAAATGGAAAATATTTTCTCAATCTTCCATATCACATTTATTGCAAATTGTATTATTAATACTCTCGCACCATGTAGAAGCTACACCCGAGACAGACATTTGTGTAATGCGTAGCAAGTTGTTTGCAATTGCGGACATTTTACAGTTTATTTGCTTCAATGTGTTATTTCCAAGTTTTATCTTATTACTATTCTGGACTACTTGGTTGCTGACAAGACGCAAGCAAGATACATGAACGTCTGTAATGAACTTAATTATTGGAGCAGAAAGTAGACGAAATCAATTTCAGTCGCTTGCGTAATTTCCTTGTTATAGTTTAACTTGTAACATGTCACGTTTGATGTGCACTCATTGGACTCTCATTTAGCAGAAAATGTGTTCATATTATAATGAATTATTACTTGAATGCTGACTTCGCGGATGCTGCACTTGTATAGAATCACACAAATTACTAATACTACGTGCTATGCATGTGAATGAATTCTATGATGTGTATGCATTTACTTTTAACAGTCTGGAAACCTTTGATTTGGAAAATATACACATTTTCAAATTTTCAAGAGTTTTGTTACGTTAAGAAATGAGAAACGAACAAATCGACTACTAAATATTTTGAAAACTATTCCATTTGATATATTATCAGACTTTTTAGTTTTATTATTCGTTTGAAGCGTAAGGTCTTCGTAGATAATATTATAGGCATCTATGTTTGTTTGATGATTTTGAGTACAACTTACTTATTAGGAAAATATGCAGATATTCTAAACTTTGATCTCAAAGACAAAGAAAAGCACACATTTGTCTTTCTAGTAAGAAATACACGATTGTCAAACGGAGTGAAAAGATTCGTAAGCAATGGATTTAATAACACCATGCTTTATAAATAATTTGAATGATCTCAAATGCAATAGAAAGCTAAATTATATTTTAAACAAATGAATTATAATTAACTGACATTAATGCAATAGTCAATGAGCAGTGACCTCACGCAACAGTACTAAAAAAATTGTACACACTGTTGGGAAAACGTATGTACGTTGACATTTAACTTTCATATTATGTAAATTTACATTTTAATTGCTTGTACAATCAATATGGGCCACTAAAATATGTGTATATAGTTAGAAATCAAGTTGATGTCAATATCTTAAACCGTTCTTGAGTTATCGTGCATACGGGCAGCCTGACAGACAATGCTTTAGCATATAAGTTTCTTTTATGAACTTTACAAATAAAAAACAGATTTTCTCGTTTACGAATTTTGTTAACTCTCACTAATAAATAACCTGTATGAATAATGAGTAACGTAGATAGGTAAGAAATCTGAGATTCGCAATAATATTATTACGTTACAAGTGGAAACAGTTTTCATTAGCTTCATTTCAGTAACAGGGCAATTTTGTTTTCTTTCGTGTAGTATAGAGTTATTCCTTAATTAGACACATATTTTGCTCCGTCTCTCCTCTGTAGTAGTAAAGCTAATAAAGTTTCCATGTCGCACAATAAGATCAATTGATCTCTTCCCCTTTTCTGCTTCGCTTTTTTGCCATTGTACATTCGTGTATTATTATTACATATAATAGGAGGATTACAAGGTACAATGTGTGGAAAGAGCTGAAGCTCACTCGCGATTATTTTTAGCAAATTTTGTATGTTGTATATTTCCAAGAAAGTATAGCAAATGAAACTTGTCAAGCAACTCACTTAGATAATTAAGGATCTTTCATGAAAAGGAAGAAAGCAAAACGACAACAAAAACAAACATGTTATGGGTAAGTAGGGATGTTGTATAGAAAGATGATATCCAAACGAGATAGGGACATGAAACTTATAACAGGGCAAATATCACTCTGTAGTTATTAATTTTTTAATAAAGACATTTAGGATCGGAATGATTCCCTTTATAAAGATGTTTACTTCATTATTAAAATCATAATGTTGAGCAACATAAAAGCCTTAGCTTTTATTATGTCGTGTAATGAATTATCTGCAGTGCATTTATACCGCTTTGAGATGGCTGCGTCGAATTGCCATGTAATCGCTTTGTTCATGCTTTTATGACGCTCTCTGCTCCAGTAAATAAAAGATCATCCTCCTCCGGTTAATCTAAATTATTAAAACTGTTGACTCAAATGTCACATGGTACATGAAAGTTCCTTTCTCGGGATAAATTCTCCTTTAAAATGTGAAAGATTAATTAAGCAAGTGTGTGCAATATACGTTCGTCACGTTGTTTGTTTTACCTAAAGTATGTTCCGTTATGTTTGTTTAGACGACAATGGAAATAGCAGCGGAAATGAAGAGCAGACTAGTCGCAATCACACTCTGGAAAACTTGTTAGCCGGGGAATCTGATGAGAAGCAAGTGGAAGAGAAACCTAAAGAGTTGCTTGACATGTGGGAAAACTTTGACGTGCACGCTGCTTTCCTGGGACCAACTCTTTGGGACAAACGGCTTCCGTACGACGGACAAGAATTCAAGGTATGCACTGTGAAATCCTTTCAATAACAGCAGTCATAAATGTTTTCTTCACTTCCCCAACACTATTTTGCACTAATTATACCCTCTAAAGAAGTCCAGCCATGTTTTTTTTCAAAAAACCGAATTTTGCTATATTTTATAGTACAATTTTTGCAGTTTAATTTTTGTCTGTCAAGATTGTTTACTACCTATTTTTCAACCTATTTATACGATTTTTGGCCACGAGAATACATTAATTGTGATTACCAGAATCCTAATTTGATACATCATATTTTACAACAAATCAACATTTTCAAATGAAATGAAAAATTGGGGACATGCTCATTGGACATCCTATTTGTTTTTGAAAGTGTTATTTCGAATAAAATTATTATTTTAATATACCCCATTTTGGCCGAAAATTTTGGATTCACCGTACAGTGGCATGCCCGGAAATCTTTATTCATAATTAATTTACACATACAACAAGTTTCGTTCAAAACAATTATGCAAAGGCGTAATTATATTATATCTTTTTCCTATAGTACTACAACTATAGTACTATTAACATTGGCCTTTTACCCTAATTAAACAGTTGCTGCTGTTGTATTCATTATTATAACAGGGATGGCATATTGTATAGCACAATTATGCTTCATACAAATAATAATGTATAAGCCAGGTATAACCCTATATTATATTTATTATTTATATGGTGAACAAATGTTGGGGCAATGCTAAACTAACGCGCAATAAATCCTGACTTCCACTCACATTACAACCTACCTTGAAGGCCCATTATTCTTATTTTTTTCATTGTTATTATTAAGCCTATAATTTTAAATTATTAATATATTATTATATCGGACCTGAGAATTCTGTTTCAGCGCCCCAGAAGGGCGCTGAGCCGGGCGCTCCGTCGGGGCCCCTGGAGGGTGATTTTTCGAGGGTTTTGTCGGTAATGCATTGTCTCTGTCGAGCGTCCTAGTGAGGATGGCTGGGTTTTGAGAAAATGAAGAATATTGAGGCCTCATAGTTTATTTAAACGAATTTTGAGAATTTACTTTAATTTTGCATATTGGATAGTTGGAGTACGTAGATTTGGAGGAATTTCTGACGGAAAACGGTATTCCAGTTGAGGTGGAACATGGAAATGGTGGTGGAGGAGGAGGAGGGGGAGGCAATCTTCAGCAGCTGAACCCATCTGCGGGAATGCAAATGAGTGGACATTACAATTCTACTTGTCCGCCATCCTTTGCCAACCGTCACCCATACATGGCCGGCCCATCTCGCAGCAGCTCTTCTTCAATGCCAATCATACCGCATCCTTTGATGAAAATACCGCCATCTCATTCTCATTCCTCAAGGTCACCATCACCCACTGAAAGTTCAGCTTCTTCATCCACCATCAGCTCCGAAAACAGCTCTCCAAACCTTTCTTCTGAATCGGGCCACTCACAAGGTACATACGCAATAGCATCTTCATTTTTAAACAATTTGACTGTAAAATAAGCAGACTTTAAACAAATGAGACTTTAAAATAAGGAGACTTTAATAAATGAGCCTAGAAAAGTGAGACTCTTAATAAATGATACTTTAAAATGTGAAAATAATGATACTTTAAATAAATGAGACTTTAAAAAATAAATGAGAATTTAAATAAACGAGCCTATAAAAATGATACTTCAAATAAATGAGACTTTAAAAAATAAATGAGAATTTAAATAAATGAGCCTATAAAAATGATACTTCAAATAAATGAGACTTTAAAATTACGATACTTTAAATAATGAAACTTTAAATAAACGAGCTTAGAGAAATGATACTTTCAGAAAGTGAGAATTTAAACTTTTATTTAAAAATGATACGGATTCTACAGATTTTGGGTTAAAGTCACTTAATTTTACATTACGACTCACTGTTGGGCTTACTAATATTAAAAGGTTTCTTTGGAATACCAGGCAATGAGTTTAATCCTCAAACTAGGTCATTTACCGAAGATGAGTTGAAACCTCAACCAATGATCAAGAAGTCTAAAAAACAAGTAAGTCCACTTAAGCAAATGAAAGTATGAATTAGTTGTTAGTTGAATAAAATAAAATGACGCTGTTTGCATTTGTTTTACTTTTGAAGAACGGTTTTATATGATGGTGTTTGTTTTACTGTAGTTTGTTCCTGACGAAGCGAAAGATATTAAGTACTGGGCTCGTCGTCGTAAGAACAACGTGGCTGCCAAACGATCTCGCGATGCTCGTCGAATGAAAGAAAATCAAATCGCAATGCGAGCTGGCTTCTTGGAGAAAGAAAACATGAAGCTGAGACAGGAAATCGACAGAATCCAGAAAGAAAATTCGATGCTTCAAGATCAACTGTCTGTGTGTCACCGGGACCATTAAATATTTAAAAACAACATTCGAATATATTATTTTATTATTATCATCCAAAATCATCAGTGAATAATTAATACTTTTATTTTGTATCGAGGTATCTCACACGACGAAATCAAATAATTTTCAGAAAGTATTCAAATTGAAATGTTCACATCTTATGTAGATATTATAGGCAGTACGTATTGTCGATTTTTGGAATGTACTACTGATTCAGATTTTATTTTCAATAATTAATCATCTTGTTTTGACTATGATTATTCACAACGAGGGAGACACAGCATTCTACTGAATCTTTATATATAACTAGTACAACCGCGATGTTACAGTCTTTGTGTTACAAACACGAAAAATGGCATAATATTATTATTGTTGTTTATTATTATTGTTATTCTAATAGTATTTGAAATACGTCTACACACAAATAAAATAAATGTATAAATATATTCAGAATATTATGTTATATTGAGAATATATGCAACTCACAAAATGTTACATGTGATGTGAGTTATTAGCACTGTGGCAAATAGTATACCTATTATATGGATAGTTCTGTATTCTGTTATGTCTGGGAGGTCCCTTTTTATTTCCTTATACCTGTTTTATGTACAATATTATACAAATAATATATCATTATAATATATAGTAACAGTAGATAGCAAAACAGATTATTTTCATTTAAACATTTTAGTTTAGAATATTCATATTGGAGTTTATTATTATCCGAAATTGTAAAAAATTATATTTTATGAACACTATTAAATTTTCAAGTCCGGGGAACACTTTTAGTTTTAATTGTTGGATATAATCAGTTCCTTCCATTTTATTTTACATGTTCGTGCTAAAATTACAATTAGGATAGCTGTACAGGAATCGTCCACAAAAACTTGTAAAAGGAATGTTGGTACCAATAGGATACTAATATTAATGCCTCATATTGTCAGCCCCGAGCATCTGTGAAAAACATCAAGCTGAATACGCAAACACATTCAGTTGACAATTTAAAAATAATAAAATTACGTTCTGTTTAGGCAAAAACACAATGCACTTTCAATGCCACTTGTCAACAGAAATAAGCCAAGGAAACTTGAAAACCATTTAAATTAACTAACTAATTTTGTTTCTTCTTCTATAAAATTCTATTCTATAATTCTATAAAATTCTATTCTATAAAATTGTCATCATCATTGTGTTTTCTTTCTCAGATGAAAGTTTTGTAGCGCAGATGCTCACAGGGACTAGCAATACTCACATCGGGTCCATGTCGCATGGGTGGGCAAGGGGTCATCCTAACTATTTAAGTGTATATACATGTCTAGTTATATTCAACTGTGTAATATAATTAAATATAATGCTTTAGGTATATAATAAGTGTATATAGTTACAAATCACAAACCTACCCAATGGTTACACTGATAACTTTTGATGTAATATTTGATAGTGGCCAACAATCAATGTCAATTTTCGTTCATATAATATTTACATTCAAAATGCAAAGATAAAGTTTAATTTTCATTTTAAAACTCCATGACATTCATCATTTCAATTGGGAAAAATTCCTTTAGACGTATATAGTTAAATAAGTAGTTTAATTACATATTAGTTGTAAAATGGTGTACATCGAGTTCTGTCATATGTGTCATAATAATTACAGATGGGATTGATGCTTAAATGTGTATAACTACGAATGGATACTAATGTAATACGAATGTAACGTAACTTTAGAAAAATTGGAATACTGAAAGAGACGTCTTGATAGGATACGTATGAATATATGCTGAGAATATGTACATGTCTTTATTAAGCACATCTTACATATTACACAGGATATAGGATTAAAAGGAAAAAATGTGAAAAATTGACTCGAATGTGAGAGAGGATGTTGCACGGAGAAAAGTTGTGATAGATGATACAGTAATGACACATCGAATGTATACACGAATTAAAAGTATGAAAAATTCCGACACGATGTGCACATAAATAGTATGCTAATACCTAATGTTAAGAATAGGTATTTATTAGGTAGTTAAATTGTAAATCTGTAAATGTGAGTTTAAATAACATGACGGACCACTTTGAAGTGTTGCTGTATAATAATTGAATGTGGTAACGAAACGATTACAATTTTGTTGTTGTTAATGTGATGGAACCATAGGAATGACTGTTTGTATGTACATATGTAAACTATACGCTTACCATACGAAATAATTCTAATGTCCAGTCAAGTCCAAGTCCAGGGTTTCGGTGCGACAGAACCAATATATAGAAATAGGGGAGATGTACTCTGCACTTGTACACATAAATTAAAATACAATGTAAAAATTAAGAATATGTTAAGAATTAAGAATATGTTATTAAATATACCTATCTATATGCACACGTATACAGATAAGTGTATAACACACAGCTATACCAGGTAAAATTTTAAAGGCGAGAGCTTTTAATAGAATGTTGCCAATGTACGTAACTGCTATACATAGCAATTAATAGGATATATGTTGTATGCATGACATATGCTAAATGTATATTTAAGAAAGATTTAATTGAATTATTGCAATCTTGCAGTAGTTAAATGCACGTGCATCCTAAATTGAATATGCTTCTAATAATAATATTATTCTGCACTTTACCAAATATCTGTATAGAAAAACCCTGCACTCCTGTCACTTGAAAACCTATGAACGTGTAATTGAAGAGTTAAGTAAGGATTAACTAAACATTCTTGTATACTGTAAGCTGTAAAAGAGATTATGTATGAATTAGGCTAGTATGTAAATAGTTGGACATGTAAGAATGTGAAAATGCTATAAAAGCTTCTATATATTATTTGCTAAAATCGTTTTGAAATTTTATCATTTGCTATCGAGTGTCTACTATTTTAAATATTTCAAGATAGATTATAATACTAATTAATGTATGAGGGGTGAATTAGTAATGTAAATTAGTAAGTATAAAAAGTAAGTAAATTTGCGAATGTGCATATTATACATCTTTGTTTCATGATTAATGTGAAAATGAAATCATAAGAGAAAGTCTCTTTTAGAAATAGAAGAGATATTATATACATTGTAGATTTTTGCCCATATAATTGTAGAGTTAGAGCTAATTCTGAGATTTGTTAGGTCTGACTGATTCTGAATGATGAGTGATAACATATTTTGCTAATTATCTCAATGCACTGAACTTAGCCCTCTTTAATTGGATAGTGAAATGCCATCGTTCATAAATGTCATGAATAATATCAATCCATGACAGAAAATCCTTTAGTACATATACCTTTCCTACACACACTTATCACTTTATTACATAGTTCATCTTCATTTCTGGAATTGTGAAATTAATCCTTTTAAGAAGATTATCAAGTTAAGTGTAGCCTTCAGTCCTCGTCATCCCGAAAAAATTATATTTATTTATATAAAAATTATTATTTTATTGAGAGCAGCATTTGAAACGGGAAAGTTAAGATTGTCCATTTAGGGTTGTTGTAAACTGCTTTTGCTGTGTCAACAATTAGAATGACAGATGTTTAGTTTACTTGTCTATTTTAAGACTTAGGAATTTTATAAATTTGGACCCAAACTAGAATTTTGTCGATTCAATATTCAAAATTTAATTTATGGGCTCTATGCGTCACAAGTAGAAATTATATTAAAATGTAATGTAGGTAATTGTTGTCAATTCATCTTCATATATTTATTAATATTTGTTAGTGTATATACATTTATTTAATGTGAATTGACCTCTAAGGTGTTTTACATGTTAAGGTTGAGAAAGTAATCTACACAAGTCAATTCTAAATGGTCCGTTTCATTCCATATTTCTCTGACCTGATCTAGAACCGAGAGAAAAAAGGTTAAGTGTATGAGGTATGTGTATGAGAATCTGTTATTTCCTTTATAACCTAAACCCAAATGACTTTTACTGATCATAGGACTAATTTTATAATAAATAATATTATATGTGGTGTTTCAGTGTGTGATACCCAAAACCAAAATTGATAGTCTTCGAGATCTTCTATACCGATAGCAGGAAACAGAAAAGGTAAAAAGTATGCTTTTTTAATAAAAGCAACCTTTTTACCTTTTTATATACATTAATTATGTATTTATATACACATTTTATACATACATACTTATGTACATGCATAAAGAGCAAAAAAGTGAAAATGGCGACGCCTTATTTGACTTGGCTAGGTGGGTACCTAAAAACAAAAAAGGCAAAATAGGTAAAAGCAATGCCTTTTTTGCTTTTTAGTACACTGAGCGATACTCACTCCAAGTTCGTAAATGGGAATGTGATTACTTTCAGCTTCATCACAATAACAATGCCATTACCGAAAAACGGAAAGATACCTTTTCGGTTTAGTTTTACATGTAAAAATTTTGAGTTGGTTTTAAAATAATTCTTTTGATGACGAACAAAGCGTTGCATGTATAGAACAACGTTATTTGTTCATATTCATACTAATACGGGGTATTCCATCAATATGATACACCACACCAATATATAATCAATGTAATAATCAATCAATATAATATAACATCGTTTTTTAATTAAATTCGAGTACAGGGTAATTAGATATGTCTCTCAGTTGAAAATTTCTGCTTATGTCTCCCTACGCATAAATAAAATCTATCTCAATGCCAAGGGCGTATCTAACAATAAGTATGGGGTCACCAGTTTTGACTCTTTCCCGCAGATTCCGGAAGGAAAGTGGTTATTTGGCATTTGAGACCGGAAGCAGCAAATTTTGTCATTTTTTGGCCTTTGAGGTCCCCAGACGACTTGAGCAAATTTGAGCCCCATTAAAAATCCTAGATACGCTCTTGCTTAAAGCAATATAATATATTTTGGTGCAGTCAAATTAATCTGCTGTATAATTAATATTGAAATAAAATATTATAGTATGGGTAATATTATTATAGTTTCACACTTTCAATGAGCCGGAAACGGTAAACAGTAATGAAATACAACCTACTGGTTTTATTTATAATATTATTATATTTCCTTAATCACATAAAGTCAGAATTAAGTAAGCAGGGCAGATGTATGCCAGTGATGTTGCGTGCATGCATTATTGTGAGAATGTATAGTTATTTGTTACTTGAGTAGGCTTTGGGTGTTGTGGGAGAAAGTTGACGCTATAATTTTTCAATATTAATGTCACAAAACTAAAAGGGATCACTTTATTAAAACCGAATAGGTTTTATTGTGAATGACTATCCTGTCTGTCCGTCTGTCTGTCTGTGCGTTTGTCGCAACCTCAACAACAGCAACAACATACAACATACAGCAAAATATACAA
>JABASD010002312.1:0-28101 GCA_019776165.1 Pogonognathellus flavescens
GAATAGTTCAGAATACATAGGAAGTGTATGGACCGGAACGGGGCATTGTGCGACTATAAGCCTAGCCTTAATGATAAAATGGAGTGTATGGAGCTTTTAGTTACGTTGTAATTGCTATTCGTAAAACTAACTAGTTAAACCTTTGAGAGATGTGGATTTCACTGCAAGGAAAACATTGCTATATACCTCATAGTTGAAAAATAATATTGCAATCCATCACAAGTCTTGACATCTAGATTCCCCGATATTTATTTAGACTCTCACTAACTATTAACTCAAGTTGCCTACATCGAAATGCACTAGATTGAGCAAACGTTGGTAAACCTAAAAAGTAATTGTAATAATTACGATGGTAGTAGTAATATAAATAAATAAATAATAGTAATTGTTATTGCAGATCTATTATTCCCCTTCAATTACGCTTCCATTAGATTATAAGTTTGAAGTTATAACGTCTGACTATGATCTATATCTGCTATAGACACATAAATATTGACAAATTATCATCAATCGTAAAAGTAGCAAAATTATACATAAAGAGTCTTAATAGTTAGACTCGGGATTTGTATACAACAACTAGACTATACTACATATACTACTAGTACTATTGTCAGTACTTGTAATTTATAACGCTATTACGGTTAGCAAAACAAGAGTTTCCTATATATTACGATATGCAGTTAGTGACCATTACATTATTCAATCCACAATGCAAAAGATATCATATCACAACGTAGGTCATAGTCATGATTACGATTCACCTTACTTAAAATATTTTTGAATTGCAGGAGATACCATTATAAACTTTTAAAGTGGCTCGTCATCTATCTCAATCGTGTTATTTGTTACGCAGATTTATGTTCATTTAAACTGAATTTATTTGAGCAATTCTACCTTTGTCTTATACGGAAAGCACGAAATAGACAGATTTGATTGTTGACAAATAGCGAAAGCAGAGAGACATTAAATGCAATGCAAAAAGTATTCTCGGAAAGAATAAGGAAGAAAAGTCAGAAATTGGAATTCAGATTTTAAAGACAGATTATAAATAAGTCCAAAGAATTTGCTACTAATACAGCTACAAAAACTATAGCAGTTAAGTCACCCCCTAAAAGCTACAAGCATATTATAAATATTCTGACAATGCGTCAGAGAATTTCATGAGATGATTATTTTACTCACTCTCCTACTGGCAGCATAAAATTTAATTGCCTAAATTGTAGAAAATACATGAAACTGTGTGAAAGGATTACCATTAGAGTCTAAAACCTTGGAGGCTAGACTTGCCCATTCCCAGTCTGGTAACATGGAATAGGAGTTGGTCCAAATGGATGTTAAGCTCCTTGTTGTTCCAGCAGCACCCAAGCCCGCAAATGTAACTATCCGAATGAAAATCCAAACAACTCCAAGTGTCATTAAACAAAACAAAGCTAACACAACCAGCAATTTGAACTTTTTAACGTTAGTATTGTCCACTGGTTTAGCTGGTGCACTATAACCGGAAGACTGAGGAGCATTTGTCGGACTTGAAGAAGGAGGTGAATAAGAATCACTAACGGAACTGTCTCTTTTCTCAGCAGTATTTGCCTTCGTGATTGTCCCTTCAGGGATTTTGTCACATGATGCCAATGAAAAATAAAAAATTAATAGCTGAATGCAAAGAAATGACATATTGTACGCTGTTTTCACCATTTTTCGGAACTCTTCTTCCGAAGAAGTTTCAGAAATGTTTAAATTGAAGACAAGAATGTTAACGAACTGAAGAAGTCATCCCTCCTGGTGCCTTACATTCATATGTGGATACCACCTACCTACTCTCTTTATTAGCACAAAATTTATTTTTATGATGGCTTAAAATATCTAAATATATAAACGGACGTGTATACAAATGAAGGTTAACAATTTGTGTTATTGCACTGTTCTCTTAAAATGTTAATGGCAAGCAATGCTTTTGTTTACAAAATTCAAGTGTCAGTAGAGTAACGGGTACAATGGAAAGTCGTATACATAATTTGGCATTTAAGTTTAAGTCGCTGTACTACTAATAGTCATTTTACACTAATTAGCAAATTCATATTTCTGTTACAATTAAAATTAATTTATGGAAGCAATGTGTTATTATAATGTGTACGCGCACGCATATGCATATTCTACTGAAAATAATTCATGCTTATTTGTCTCAAGTCTCACGTTCGTTCGTATGCAATCTGAATCCTAAAATAAATAGAATAATGTCATACAGTTGAAATATCTGTTGTTGTCTCGGTGTCTATTGCTTTGCTGAGAAACACAGCAAATAGTAAACATATGCATTAGAATACATACATAAAACATCAATAGGAGGAGGTTCTGAATCTATTCAGTATTCATTACATTTTTCATTCTACTGTACACGTCTGCCCTTCACGTCACTACTTGATCTTCAACCTTTAGAAGAAAAGTAGCAATCTGTAGGAGCAATCTTCAGTTCCATCGATTATTATTAGCAGTAGGTACCATTATCAATGCCACTTCTCTGGTGTTCTTAAGAAGCCAGACTACATACAAATACATTATCCTGTGAATTATTTCGTGATATGTTTTTGTTGGCTTTGTTAGATTGATCTTTAAATCTCATAACGGAAGGTGCGCTGTTTAATATGGCATAATTACTTTAACATGGTAGATATTAATGTAAATTGTAACTATAATATTTACCAAATAAACTAGTTCATATAGTATATGAGTTATATGGTCAGTGACCACGTACAACCTTTGGCATGGTTATATAAACCTTAAAAACATATTGTACCAATTAAAGAAAGAAATACAAGGGGTTTTTATATAGGGGTATGTAATAAGGAAAGAATGAAATATATTCAATTGTGTACGCACAGTACAATTGTACAACGCATTTGGGGTTAAGCAATAATACCAATTGTATTAGCACAAACATTAACACTACAATTTATAGGGGAAGTATGTCAAGCAGATGGAACAAATTGAAAATTTATCACGAGTTAAAACTAGAATAGTAAGACAAGATAAATCGACCAATTTATTTCAATGCTTTGTCAAATGAATTAATAATTACCAAAGTGCTACAGGTTAATAATTAATTTGTGTCGTATGCCGACAATAATGCGAGTAAAAGAAATAAACTTTTGAGTAGGTGACTACATGTGTACGTAAAAAGGGACAATAGTAATGATAGTCAGACAGTATAGCAGTTTCTTACAACGTGCGTACATAGGAGCAGAGCACAAAGAGATGGTGTACTAGATAGATTTTATAACTCCGATAAGGAGTAGGTATTCGTAAGGAAATGCTAAAACGTATGGTAGAAAATCAGTGTAGCTGGTATAAAATAATATTACATAGATACTTCAATTTATGAGATATGCTCAACTCGCACAAGACTCACCTGCACGAAGCCTGAGCCAATCACACGGGTAGTTTTACTTTAGAGTTGGTGGACTTTATTCCTCTTCTCAGAAGTAGAAAGTCTCTTCATGGAATTTTAGCAGCAGCAATTGCGCAGACACTACGACTGTGAAGATCATCTTCATCATCATACATATCGATTCAGTTGCATTGCAAATCACACTAACTGTAAAAAACTGACTGAGACTTTCCTGTTTTTATTGTGTTCCATGTGTTGACAGTCTGTGTCAGTCAACATCACCTCATCTCCAAATGAAAACTTCATGGTCCATATAGATTCCACTGATTCGAGTATTTTTAGGATGCTGTAGAAAAAGCTTCCATGGTCATGCTATTTCATTCCCAGTCCATGAAATCCAGGAGCATTATTGTTCATATAACTACATAATAAAATGACAGATGTTAGAAGTAAATTAATATTTCAATATTTTCCCTACTAGCACAAATATCTAATAGATTAATTCTTGTAGTGAGCAATTTGCATGACACACTTTAATTTGTTATCTCGTAAACTACGTGAAGAAACTGTTCATGCATCACCGATGAATGTATACCAGTAGGTGCATTCGTAGATAGCAGCAATATCACGTCACTATCAAGTATCAATAATCTTTAATAACCTTCTCCACCGCCAATTATATAGTAACAAATTGACAATTTGTACAAGAAATCAAATATAGACCGTTATTAAGATTCCAATTAAATTACTACATACGACGCAGAGAGAGATGGTCATTTCTTAGAAAACAAACATATCGTTTTACCCTTCTTACGTCTTTTCTTGTGAATGTGACGTTAATGTCACCATTGTTTATCACGTCATCTCGAATGTCACGTTTTTGTGCATGAAAACAACCAAGCTTTTTGTTTTACTTTTTCTACTTCTCTTATTGTCTCATCATTTTATCCTGTCTCATCCTCAGAAAATGGGACATGTATAAAAATTAACAAACTTCTTATGCGCATTTAAGTCTCCCAAAAAATGTAATGCGTTTTTAAATTTATAATGTCTTATTTCTACTTAAGGTCATCGGTATTATACTACTGTAGATATACTTTTCTTTTCTATAATACAAGTAACAAGTAAGGTGATAAATATATTATAATTTAGAAATAAAGGAGAAAGTAGTTGGCAAGTAATACCTACGGCTTATTTATTTTTACCATTAGCAAATTTTAAAAGATAAAGATGTTTCATTGGATGGGCATAAACAATTAATAATATTATTATTAGAATGCACACAGTTTTGATCGATTTTGATGGTAAAATCTGGGAACTAAAATTCATGATTAACGTGAAAGACTGTGGTGAAAGTAAATCTGCAAGTTTGTCCTGCAAAACCGTAGCAGTTACCGCACAAGTATAGAAAAATAATCCTTCTCCGCACCAGGCTATTATTGTTTCGTCTCTTATAGTATTTAGAAAAGGAAAAAACCACCCGGCCAGGTTGTACTTGGTTGGTAAAACCTAAAGCGTACAAAGTCTCCCGATTGCCATCCGATAAAAATCTATTTAATAATGTAACCAGAAATAAGAATAATATTTTAGATAATTTGCAAAACAATTATTGTCTGATAAAATGATGCAAGTAAGAAGGGGAGGAAGGGTTGACAGTCAATCAGTAAAAGTGTATTTCTATGTAGTATGTAACTTTACTAAAGTTAGTTCTGGCCACAGGTTCCATTAGTTTTACTCTGAGGTGATAATATTGTCATTGGACAGATTAAATAAACTTTATTGTAGAAATTTACTGAGTGCGTGTGGTCGTTATGCCATGTTAGTGTCCTCGAACATCGAAGAACTATATACCTGCAATTTGTCAGATTTGTTTCATGCATGCACAGGGTGTATCGTATTCTGAGTTAATTCAGTTAGTGCCAAATACATTTTTTCTACAAATATAATGAGAAACATAAATAAAAAGGTGCTTTTAGTACAATTTATTTATTGCCACTGCATCAATAGACTATAGAGAGGTATGGTATGTATATCTATATGCAAATGAGACCAAATAATATTTGTTGGAAGTAGCGCAAATATTATTAAACTAGAGATGAACTATGGAATCTGGAAAATTAATTACTGGATTTTGATGTTATTAAGCATTTTCACAACAGGTCCAATGTTGAAAATGATGCGCCCTAACAATCATGAAATGAATATTTTCAGCATATTATGAAAACATTTAGCAAAAACTTACTTATTTTATCGCTAAAATAACTTGGCAAAACGAACTATAGTGGCAAACTAAAGTGGCAAAACCAACATTAGACAATTATTGAGAAAAAATTACGATTTTGCATGATCTTGCCATTATTATTTAGTTTCATGGAGACAAATTTCAAATTTCATGGAGAAAAATTATTGCCTAAAAATAATTGATTCAGTATTAGCAACGAGTAAAATAAAGTTTAGCTAATTAAAACATTGTAGTTACTATTCTACTAATCTCGTTTAATTATTGCAATAAAGTTTTCATTCAGAGTGTTTCTATTTTCAATTCGGATTTTCTAAGCTGGAAATTAAACTAGATTGAGCACCCTGTACTAGAAAGGAGGAACGAACATTGCATGTAACATCCTATATTTAGGTACCGCAGGTTCTACTATATAAATTTTATGTTTCCATCCCATCCAACTCTGTGCAAGTTAAGTGTGCAGAGTGCAGAGTTTCGTTTTGCTATGAGTTCATAAGCATTTTGTTTTGTACATTTTCATTCCGGGTGCCATTTGCGAATTGCAAGTTGCGTACGCAAAACAACTTTGAGAAATCAGTCAGCTCGGACGGTCGGAGAGTTCATCAATCAATACTGAATCACTGCAGTTAATATCAACACAGAATCTAATTTTTCCGTTGCTTCCTTCGCCATTGTCCCCTGCAAGGCTACAACTGGGGACTCATTCACATTTTCTTCAAAAATATCATTGTCACCCGACTTTGTCAAGTAAGTAAATAATTGTTCAAGTGTCCGTCTGTGTGAGACAAGAAAACAAGTGCGTTGTGTGTTCGCAGTCTGTGTACATTGTACACTCTGCACCCTCAACATCCAACACTTGTTTTCATTGTAAACACAGGAACATGTGGGCAAATTGTGTATTGTTATATTCACGGTTTTAGTAGGTCCAAACAGTCAAAATAGGCAATTCAGCAAATCAAACTAAAATTATACAATTATTGGACTTGTGAAGTAAATCTTTCTTTCTGTAAATACATTTTATATTATTATTTACGAATCGAATCGAATATTATAAGCAGATTTGTTTATAGTTGATGGTTGACGGCTAAAAATTGTTAATGACACTAAAACTGATACTGTCTGGAAAGAAAATTTATTAATTTTATATTTAAAAGTTTATTATGAACTTGTTGAAAAAGGCCAAAGTGTAGTATCATTCACCCGTCTATCTTAATTTATCAAAAGACATTACAGTCATTTAAATAAATACTTGTACGTTGTACATCCCGAATCTCGGTACCTATTTAAAACAATTAATTAAACGTTAATTTACTTTCGCGTGAATTTTTCATTCGTCTATCGTTCCAATAATTATTTTTAACAGTACAAATATTTTTTATTTATATATATCTTAATTAAATAGCAACATACAACATGTGACATATTAATCCCCAAGCTGAATTTTAAAGCACAAGTTTGAATAATATGAAAATGATTATTTATTTATGTTCTAGCAGCTGGCAATGATGGATTCTTCCGAGAATCGATATATGGACAGGCGACGCTGCAATACGTCGCCGGATATTATCGAAGGATTTGAAATACAGCGGAGGAATGCAAATAGGGCGAACTACTACTCGATCCAGTCAAGGGATAGATCGATTAGAGACTGCAGGGATGCGAACAGAGACTACTCGTTCAGTGACAGAGTTTGGCGCCCCGTCGACAGAAATAGATATCAACCAGACCGTTCGAGGTACGGTAACGAAGAACTTCCCCATGGACGATTTGTTCATGGGAGATTCATCCCGTTTCGTTCAGAATTACGCAACACTCATAACCGGTATTACGAGCATAACCGAAGACCTCACAATTCTAGTTCAGATTCGGAACGACGATCTGCAAGACAGAATTTGGTCACTGATAGCGTCAGTGTCAGTGTTAACCAGGAGCGTAGTCAACCACCACCACCCGCGCCCACTGAACGGCAGTCTCGACCACCGAAACGTACTCGAGAAGGAGAACGTCCAGAACGTCCTGCTGAGGGGACATCTAATGGGGTTGATGAAGAGAACACCAGAAAGGTGTTGGTTGGCAAAAGAGCATTAAATGCTCCAGAAAGCGATGCTGATCTCCCGCAGACCTCATCGTCTTCATCGTCATCGGCATCCAGTGAATTAAAATCCTCGCGAAAGCTAAAACCAACTAGCACTGTTGTTGAGTCAGCTGCTCTGGTTGCAGGCTTGAGATTGGATCCTGCTACTCCGGCGGAGTCTGCCAGCAACTCCACAAAGGAAACGGATGACTCGTCTTCAGATCAGAGGTCATCCAAGAAGCGCGAGAAGAAGTCCAAGAAGCAAAAGAAGAAGGTGAAGAAGGCTAAGAAGAAGAGTAGCAAGGCTCTCAAATCTTCCAAAAAGACTAAGAAATCGTCGGAGTCAATGAAAGAGTCAAAATCTGCTTCTTCCGGGTCGGAAGCGCAGTCATCATCAGCAGCGGCTGTTGCAGGCCCTAGTAAAGGATTAGATCTCGCCAATGAGTCTGACGATGAAGGAGAAAGCCAAAATGTAGGAACGGATGCGGACATGGAAGCCGTAAGGAACCGCATGGCTCCGATGACGAAGGAACAATGGGAACGTCAGCAAAACACCATCAGGAGGGAGGTGTCTCCGTCAACAGGCCGAGTTCGGTATTTAGTCAATTTGCATCAGTCAATTACGGGTTCTTATTTTATTTATGCTTCATAATTCATTGTGAATGGGAAATTGATGCAAATGTGTTATCTAATATTTTTATAGACTTATTCGGGGAACTGGTGAAGTCATTGAGGAAATCGTCACTAAAGATCGTCACCAATCTATTAACACAAATGCTACTATTGCTGACGGTCAGAGCTTCCAAGCTACAATGATGAACCAATTAAATCGGAAATAAATCAACGCAACGGTAGGTGAAGAGAGTAGAAGAATAGTTTGCGGTTTATAGAATTTAGATGTTGGTAAACACTATTTTAGTATTAGTAAAGTTTTCCTACTTGATTATCCTGTATTAGTTTTTCCTAAGCAAAAGTCACTATATTTTGGAATGAATATAGAAAAATAATAAATGAAGAAATGGTTGTTGGCCATTAAATTATGGACTGTGAGATGTTGATATTTAAATATATGCAACTCATCAATAGAGATTTGTACGGAAATTTTATAGGACTCCCATCTATTGTTATCAGTTATGTACGCAACTTGCATAATGAATGTACACCCTCATCAATGCGTGTTACATCTTTAGCCCATATCGATGAGTTGGCATTGCAGTTATCTCTTTCTTGGTTTCATTTATTCAACATTTCTGTTATTATTACAATAAAGAATGATTGTACAGAACAAACTTATTTTGGTTAGTCAAGAAGATTTTTAACCATATTAACTATAAGAGAGATTGAAAAGAACATATTGTAGAGGCATTATTATCCATACCCGTCACAATTAGTATAAAGTTCAATTGTGGAATCCAAATTATTTTTCGGAGTATTTTCGAACTTTTAAAATTGAGTACACAAGACACAAAGCTTTGTAAAAATGTTTGCAACAACATGTTGAAAATGTTTTAAATAATAAAACCGATTGTGTTCTGGATTTTAAAATGTGCTATGTATTTTCTGTCGGGTAAAGTATTAAGGGAATTTGAAGCTGAGCTAAATTAATAACATAAGGGTCGGGTATGGATCGTAATGCTCTTTCATGGTACTTTTGACCTGATTTGCTAATTATCAATGTTGGTTGGATTATGTGGAGGCTAAATCTACGGTGACTTTTGCCTAACTATTTAACTGTATTGTTGACTTTGATTTGCTTGGAAATTCTATGCATAGGTTTTCAACTTGTGTGATTTACTTCCTTACGCGAAAAGAATTATGATTAATAAGGGATGTGTGAGTGGACTAAGATTGATTATTATTATATATTATAGTATATATTTAAAATATTGTTTACATTTCTATCATGTACATTTATTTTTGTATCGTATAATTACTGTGTGTGTTCATATTCAAGTCGTTACAGTTTTAATTAGAGGGCAACTTTTTTACCATTTTTCTTTTCAAATTACAGTATTGGTCTTGTACCTTGAATCCTAGAACAATCTTCTCTAAACTTATGTGTTCTAATTCTTACATCCATCTTGCTTCTACTTATTTCAACTTGCTCTGTTTTGTTTGCATAAAAATGATGATACCTAATACCTATAAATGTTTGCACTTGTGTGTTTAACATTGGCAAAAGGGTAATTTTTTTCTTTTGTGTAAATACATACAATCATACAACTGGCGTTTTTATCGTGAATCTCATTGTTTCATGTCTTTGGTGTTATTGCAAAAATTGAATATGTTGCTATTGAGCAACTTAATATGTCACATACTTACAATTAGATGTATCTTGGATGGATATTTACATATCTAATTGACATTGACATTCGTCTGTCTGAGACTAGGCTGAAAGTCTAGACGATCTTCTGTAGTATATCGAAGGACAATCTTACTCCTCTTTATCTTATTGTATGAACATCACGGGTATTGTTCCATAAAGGACGACGTGAGTGTTCACTTCATTCAATCTTATTGTTGTGTGTTGATATGATAATATAAAAATTGCTGTTAGCTATCGTGGGTAATGATGTGCACGTAATGTATTAGCTATATGTGTTGCTGCTGCTACGGCAAAATATATGTTAATGTAAAGGTTTTAAGTAATGAATGGAATGAGCAATGCAAAAATGCGAGACTAAAAATGAAATCAAAATAATGATTTTGATATGGTCGTTGATAAGGGAAGCAAAATTAGCATGAAATAATATCAATGTGCTCGGGTATTTGTATTTTACCGATGCTTTAATAAAACCGGAGAGAAAAATAAAGAGTTAGGAAAAGGTATTGATGAGTTCGTGTATTGAAATCAACGAGGTTGTTGAGGAGTATGGCATAAACTAATTAAATCTCTTATTAATGTTGTGTATCCATCTAAATGTATGATTTGTAATAAAAAATGGTTTAAATGCAGTTGGTTTTTGAAATTTATTTGGAATACAATACATAATATTATAATTTATGAAGGATGACACGAGAAGCGGAGTTTTTCTACAGTTACTTATAATTATTTATAATATATACGCAGTTTATCTTTGCAAATTTATTACTTCTATTATACATTTATCATGATACCATTCATCAATAACACACGCAACAGTAATTTGTTCATTCATGAGTTAAATCAGTCAGTCTCACTATTATAATAATAATTAGTGTATCATATCAGACAGGCAAAACCCTGTGTGTACATTTTCATTTTAGTTTTGTGCTTCATATCTCTTAATGTCGCATAAATAATTTATGGCTATTGTGTGCTAAATTTTATTTTCTCAGACCACCAAATCACCATTAGCTTTCGGCTTTCGCTCCATTCTCACATTCAGACAAGCACAATTATGGAAATTGGAAACATTTATTTATGATAAAACACCTTTTCTACAGGTATACACATTAATAACGATACCAATCCAATATGTATATAATATTGTACTCTGGCACTTTATTTGACTCCAGGTAAGGTTGCGGTTGTAGGAAAGGAAGTAGAAAGGAATATTTTGACAAAATGCAATGGAAGTAATAACTTTTTATAGTTGTAAAACATTACATACAAAGGAACTACTGGAATCTGTATGCTCTATTTAAATTCTCATTTCTCTTTTCTTATTCTTAGCCTAACTATAATCTTACGTGTATAAAGTATATAACAGTTGCCCGTTATAAAACCGAGAAAAATAGAAATAATTGTTATCTCGTCTCAATAATGCTTATTACATTCACGATGTACCATGATTTTATTATTATGTGTTACTTTTGGTATTTTTGTTTTTGTGGTAGGCATAGACTGACAATGAATTCATCGATGTCAGCTAACAATAATAATAGTTATAAGCGTTTCGGAGTTTCGGAGAGCAAAATTATTTTACCATTCACATTCTGAGAGTTGAGTAAAATCCTGGTGACACTAGTACTTGAGTAGTTATTCTTTTTGACTTGATTATTATTAACAGTAGGTATTTAGTATGTGTTTCGGCCCGCCCACCTTAAATTAAAAGCTCATGTTTCCGTCTGCATGATTAAGTACGAAATACAACTACAACAACCTTACAATTAACACAACCGTCTTAATAATAATATTGTTACAGCAATATTGTGATTGCCCCAATGTTGATAGTTGATATAGGCAGCGGAGTAGAAGAGCGAGTGGATAAGCTTGTACTTTTAATTATAACTATTTAGCTTTAGATTATTTCTTGACTTTTCATGGAATATCAATAAATTGTCTAACTTTTACTCGTTAGGTAGTATAACACCAAAATAACAGTATTTGAACTGGACTATAATGTATATTAGTAGCTTCGTTTGAAATGAAATGTCAAGTTGATGCTTTTTGAAGACCTGTCTTTAGGAGTAAAAGGTGAATATCCATATCATCATTTTCTTTTTTAGGTACCTCGTTGATTCGTCTGGAAATATTAATATTATGTGTCATCTGAAAGTTGAACAAGTTGCATGTTCGGCATGGGACTAAAGTGTCTTGCCAATGCAATTATTCTTAAACTGTCTTCTTATCACACAATACCATTCAGGTAAAGATCATAGTTTCCATTTTCAAACCTTTAAAAATGACTTGTGTCACTACAACTTTAAAACATTGTGATTTCGTTATACGGTAGGCTAAAACCAATTAACTGGAACTTTACAATCAAAATATACATTAATACGCCAAAGTAGCAATTGCTAATTTTTTCCTATTTTAATTCTTCGTCTGTTTTTGATTCGATGACTCAATTCCTGCTGATGTCAATAAACACATACCTATACATGTTTCAGTACAGTATAGAGGTTTTTTCTTCGCTAAACAATATAATGAACGATCACACATATACAATTTACAATTAGCACGTATACCTACTAATACACTAAACCGTATATGCTTACAAGTAATTACTTAATAATTAAGTATGTAAATAGTTTCTAAACACACTAACTTGCCGTCCACACTGTTCACAATAATATACACCTACATCAGAATATCGTTTTAGATCTATAATTGTGTAAAATTAATAAGAAGTAAAATATTTAACTTCTCCTTATATATGGCAAATGAAATATTATATCTGTATAAAAAACTCACCAACATTAACTGACTGAAATTAAAATTTGCGTGGATCACATTATTTTTATTTGCCCATCGTAAGGACCAAATGAATCAACAACATAAACAATTATACCAAGTCATTAAATTCTAATTTAGACACAATGATGCATTTGAAGTTCACAGTAAAGCAATAATACATAATCTCGACGGCGACTAATATACGGAGTAATTTTGATATCGATATTGTCTTTCGGAAAGTAATTATATTGCAAAAACTATGTTGCAGCCAGTGTATATTAAAATTGAATAGTGGGTTCATACATAGTACTTCAATTATGTGATTATTAGTCTCAAGGTACATAATCTTCAGTCACACAAAACATTGCCAGGATCCCAAATGTAACTGTTAACAGGTACTTGATTGTTTGGTCTTTCAGGATAGGCAAATACAACGGTGCTCCGAAGAATTGTTTTACATTTCACTAATCACACACTAGAAATTCACTGCTGATATAAATCTAATCTTGAACGGGTCGTTTGAGTTGGTGTAATAATGTATACGATTCGGCGAAAATAACAGTGTTTACCTACATTACAGAATAATTTATAAATAACCACAGGAGCATTGAACAATATTTTATAAACATACAATTTCATAGTAATCTTACGAAGGTATGGTCTTGAACGAATTAAAACAATTGCACGAAAAGAGTAGTAGAACCATCACGAAACGAAGGGTCATCCACCACCTTAGCACGACACATGGGACATGTTCTTTCTCGGTCAAACCATGTGGAGACACATTCTTCGCAAAATATGTGGGTACATGTTAGTCTCGTGGGTGTGGAAAAACTGTCATGGCAGATAGGACACGTTTGTCCGGCGTCGGCCAATTGTTGCGCTGTTGGTGATGTCCCATAATGCTGTGGAGAAAAATGTCATATCAGATCTGCTTGCTAAAAAGCAATACACAATAAAACTCAAAATGAAGTACGTACCACTTGTTGCAGGAGTTTCGTAAAAGCAACACGCCAGGACTTCATACGAGTGTGAACATCGCTTCCTTTAAAGACAATGTAAACACCAGCTAACATGATTCCAAATACTTTAGACGATCCGTCGTAAGCACCAATGAGGTAAGAAATCCAAGGATGAAGTGGCAAAAGACTGCGATAAAACTGGGAAGTCTGCTCCACGAACAAATAGTATTTGCCCTACACGACACATAATTGTTAATTTTAATCACAATACAAACACAGATTTAAATGGAGCTAAAAGGACAGAAATAATTAATCTTTTACCCTCTTTTGAAATGGGATGAGCTGGGCAGGAAAAGACAATATTATAATTTTAACGATGATGGTCAAAAATTTTGCAACGAAGTCTGTTATTCCGACAACCCAAAACAATATCCATATTGAAGTCATCTCCAAGTTGGGCAGAAATATTAATCTACACACAAAAATTGAGGTTTTCAATTATCTTCAGGGGTTTAACACGCACACGTACAACACATGCTTCACAAATCAATTAAAAATTCACTTACGCATAGTATAGCATATCTTCTTGGAAAACGTAATAAATGAAAGCAATGCAGACTAACAGATTCACAGCAATCATTGCTAGATACAGTAAATTTCTCTTGCTTTGTTTGCCAACTTCCTTTCTTAATAGTGAATTCGTGTGACAAAACGTTACTAGTAGTGCCAGAAAACATATGATACCGCTGCCATGGTCAAATAGGCCCTATTCAGTTAGAAAAACATTATATGTTATGTTCAGTAAAATATATTTTGATTGCGATTATTTTATAAAAACTGATATATTGTGTACTTTTGCTAATAGAATCAGTACAAATGGTGAATATCTCTCAGCGACAGAGATAAATGCCCTTGCTTCCGGACTGTGGCGTAATATTTCAGCTGGAGTTCTATCATGGGTATCATTAGGAGGGTCTCCAGCATCTCTGTTACTCGTAACGGAAGGTGATCGAGCAGTCTCTTGTTCCTCAGTAGTCTGTTGTTGTTGTGTCTGTTGCGGCTGCTGATTCCACTCGTTATTTCCTTGAGCTTCCATATCAACTACGTATGATTGTGAATCTCTTCTAGCGGAAGTGGAGCCCAAAGGAGACGGCATATTATAATCTGTAAATAATCAACAAATGTTACATTGAATTTGTACGAAATACTCTAAACTCTAAACATTACATGGCTGTCTTTTAAAACTTAAATGGATTTTAATCGCTAATACTAAGTATGTACGCCCAAACTAAAGACCCAACAAATGTCTAAAAATCTTTTCGGAATCGGCAAAAGAATTAATTTTCTTAAACTTTCATTCTGCAATAACAAATCAACTATAACAATAGTTATTTTTCTCTTAACAGTTTGATTCTCAACAAATCCATAATATTTGTTAACAAACAGCCGATGAACCAACTTGTTAAGAGACTAAATAACTATTGTCATTGTCACAGTTGCATTATTATTGCAGAAATAAGTTAAAGATGATTAAATCCGATATTTTACCTCCTGTTATTACTATATATATATATCCCCTAGTTATAAATTATAATTATAGCTATTACATTCGTTAATCATAATTTATAATTAAGGATAATGGATAATAGTTAATTATACGATTGTTGGTAAATATAACTGATTTAAAGATGATTTGTATTTTGTAAGTTAGTGCGTGTTTAAAATACCTGTATCTGGATCCATATCAGTGGAATTTCGGTGGTGATGAGTAGTTCTGGAGCGAGGATTATGAGTGAAAGGGTGACCATGAGATCCAGGACTCATTAGATGAGTATCACTCACACTGTGACTCGGACGGTCTCTGACAGGGAGGCTCGATTGACCAGAATTTACCGCTGTACTACTTCCACCAGAAGGAATGCTGAAATTGACAGGATTCCGTACCCATTCATTTAACATTGATAAGGAAGGCAACTGACGTCCTGAGCCACCAGCTGAAGGTACCAACCAACTTGGATCAAAGTTCAAATCTATGTCGAATCGCCATCGGTGACTCGAACTGCTAGCTCTTGAAGTACTGCCGTTTGTTGAAGTAGACGTGTTGGCTGTGCTTGTATTTACTGCAGTAGTGCTCCCATTCGTAGGGATCGATTGACTAGTGACAACTCCCTGAGTTCCACTAGGAGTAGTTTCAGTTCCCCCACTGCTCTCAGTGCTGCTTGCAGGTCCTTCCACAGATCCTAGTCCAGCATCTCTTGTCCCGTCTGTGTCAGTCATAACGTCGACCGGTTTCTTGATAACCTTCCGACGAGAGGACACAGCCGTCGAATAACTCCTTGTGTGATGCACTTTGTAGAATTTTCGTAAAAAATTGTAGTTTAATCAGGGTTACTAGACCAAGTACGATTTCTTGTCAGCAGCAGGTATGCTTAAAACCCTGAAACACACAAACAATAATACCAAATGATCAGTGAAGATTACAGAACGGATATTAACAAAATAAAATATTTTTTGTTTAGCATCTTGTAACCGTGAGGTTTGGTTTAGGATCTGTACTTTTCAAGCCAAATCAGTTGATTTGTAACAATAATTTATAAATTTTTCCCAATATGTTGGGTTTTAGTCAATAAAAAATGTAATAAATATTTGGGGATAAAAATATGTCAAGAAAATAATTTGGCTGTTCGAGGCGATAATGACAAAAAATGGATTTAAAAATTTTCGTCAGCTGTATTTGGTTGAGAAATTTTAAAAGATACTAAATACGTCAACAGAAAATATTTTTGGAGTATTGAGGTTCAACTTCAATTTTCCTGGAATTGCTGAATTCCACAAGACCCGAGTAGGAAAATTAATAATTCGTAAAATTCGATTAGAACACGTTTTAAAAACATCAAGCTGAATAGAGCGAAAAAAGGTTTAGGTGAAGACAAATTATAGTTAAAAAACTATTTCTGATACTAAATTCAGCTACACAAAAAGTTCTACATTGCTCGTATGCAATGTAGTATTTCTACGGGCAGATCTCATCTTTCCATCAAAATTTCAGAACCCATCCCCACACCTGTTGGTGGAAGAGTGTTGCTTAGACAAATAATTTTTAATTTTATTCCAAAACGGGGATTTTAACAGATTTTCAGTCCGAAAATATGAAATAATAACAAAATTGAATATTTCTTATTGGTTGTTGTAAAAACAATAAAATGTATTGAATAGCGGTGAAAACCAAATAATATGGGGGCCTGTTCAATCGACTTTATTAAAATGTTTAAGAAAACATTTTGGTCTTCTTTTACAGTAAATAATTAAACGAATATTTCTATGATTTTTCGAAATTAAATTTCCGATCTCTGACACTAATAATAATAATGAATTAACGCTAGTTTACATTAACATTAATATTCGATTTGATTTTTTTAAATGAATTAAACGTTTTAGGAAATCTAAAATCTAATTAACAGGTTTTATTTAAAATGGGGAATAAAAAATATTATGGGACTTATATAATCTAGGCAATTGCAATGAAGCGACAGAAAATATCCTTAGATTAGATATACAACAATATTTTGGATCTTGGTAAGCAAGCCACCCATTATTATGGTGTGTGGCTAGTTTGACCAGTATGACCTTAAAGGTATAAAAAAATTAAAAACAAAGAATGAGATAAAAAACTGCCAAAATTATGATATTATTCTTACACTTATGATAATTTTTAATTATACTACCTATATACAGTTCACTCGACCCGTGTGGTTATATTTGACACAAAAACAAATGTTGTATGTTGTTGTTGAGTACCTATATATTAATTTCGTATTTTTATTAAACCATTGAGCCCTTGAAGCTTCAATATTTAATATTGACAACGGCTGTCGATATTTATGTCTACTTTCATCATTATTTTAGACTTTGGACTAGCCGAAGTTTAAAATATCCTTTAAGAGTTACTTTATTTTATGTTATAATACAAATTAGGAAATCAGCTTTACTATTTTTTGTTTACGAATCGTCAATGACATCGTTTAAGAGAAATTAGTATTCACGTAATAAATCCATACAATCAACAATGAAAAAGGAAAAGATTACCAGACATTCCATTAATAAATTTAATTGTTTGACAGAAGAAACATGTAAATATTGTCACCTAGATAATTTTGAATGTTGAATAGCAGCTCAAGTATATGCTGTTGTTTCATTATATTGTGACTGTTTTGAACTTTGAGAACTAGCAGAACTACAAACAAAAAACTGTCCTACAAATATTTTATAGGATAGGAATATTTGCAATCAATATAAAGCAGTTTTCAATCCAATAATAAAATTAGAAACAATATTTATATTTTAAAGGCCAGACTACTTACATTGACGATTGAAGGTTAATTTCTATGTAACTCACTAACGGTCTCACAGTCACATTCAGTCTCATAGTGTATTGATTGTCTAATTGCAAGATTTCGCGAATATTATAGCCTATATTTATTATACGACACAACATACAAGGAAAGAGTAGAGAGAGTTCTTGTTTATGTTCTACCTAACTATCCAATAATGAGAAAAACCATAATACATGCGCAGAAGGAATTGTTATAAAGCAATCATAGTAATCAAAGTCCATGCAAACTAAAATTGTAATAAAGTGCTGACGTTTATTTTAGATAAAACATGCTGAATTTCTGAAGTGAGCAATTTTGTTGAATTATATAGGAAACATTAGGAACCCACCTTAAAATATCGATGAAATGTCTATTTTGTAATACTCTTTAGTCACAAATGCAATCTCCTGATGGGCTTACAGTACAAATACAAGTTCAAGGTCTGAACTTTAAGATAATGGATAATGTTTTGAATGATAAAATTGGGATAACGCAATATCATTGTTAATTTCTAAAAAGATCTTTTTCGATCTTGTGATAATCAGAACTGAAATAAATGAACTATTGCCTATTGTAAAAAATCCTGAACTTCATAATAAATGACATACATTGTCAGCATTAAATGGAATTACGAATCTTTGATTTTCTCTTGCATGTTTCAATATAATATTGTGATTATTTTCTACACAGTATTCAAGTACCTACCTACTACCTACAATTTTAAGCAGGGAAATGGGTATCATCAGTATTTCTCAAACTCAAAAAGTAAACATTCAATAATTAACACAGTGTCACCATGTTACTGACACAACTAATGACTACTGATTAATGACAAAACGACAAATTATAATATTAAATACATCAAAGTAAACTATCAAATACAACATACCTTTTTTAGTTTTCGGACTTTTGAATTTGTGTTCGCCCTCACTGCGGTATCGTATGTTGTACAAGTGACTTATCGTTGTCCAGTAGATCGTAAACCATGGAATCACAAACTTCGCCAGCAACACTGATGACTGATAATGATAAATGAGTCACTAAATGTGAAATAAAATGGATTACTCATTTCATTCTCATCACAAGATACCAACACCCCAAGAAGATGGATGAAATGAACACTGCACTGCTGATTTTAACTTGAATGTTGAATAATGAAGGATTGAATTGAAAACTAGATCAAATCCTTAAGACTGGTAACTCATAAAACGATAGTTGATATTTATAGTTGTTGAATGCTGTCCTTGTGTAGAAATAATAAAATGTGAATTGTCAATTGAACTGTTAAGTGTGAAAAATGTATCGAATGATGAAATCATGTGATGGATATTTAGAGACTTGATGATGATAATTTTATTATTTTCTCTATCTGCACTCTTGCCCTGCACTGTCTGTTGTTGTTCTTCTGTACGAGTACGTGTTGTTGCAGTGCACTTGTGCTGTACTGTTATTCGTCTTCTGTTGTGCTATGGCTAAAGACCGGATATGCAGGCAAAAACAAGTTCTTAATTTCAACCCCAATGTGCCTGTAACTTGTAGAATTTGTGTTTCAGGGTCCCTAAACCCCATAGAAAAAAATGTTTTTAGTACCTATTTTTCATTTTAGGGCCTATTTACTCCATGTATTTAAGCCTACGGTAGTATAAGTGCCTATTTGGACCAATGTATTTAAGCATACGCATCGGTTAAATGCCTTTTTCCAAGTTTTCGGATTCTGCCTTTCCGGTCTTTAGTTATGGCTCTCTCTGGCAAGGCAGTGCAGTAATCATTATTACGGTAATCGTTTTAAGCATTCAACTCATTACAATCGCCCCCCCCCCCAGCCTCAAATTATTTTTACCATGATATTTTAATTGATTTAAACAGTATAATATCTTTTATCTTGGTACATGTAAATTTAATGCACTGGAGTACCAAAACTAATACAATTTTATTTAGCCTTACAAAGTAATCACGGCTACCGTTTATTTTAACTGGGTAAGAAAAAATAATTCATGTTTATCTTTTCAATAATAAAGGTAAAGGTTATTATGCCTAGATTACAAAACCGCTATTTTGAGAATCCCCTGTCAAAAATCATAACCACCAAAATGGACAGATATTTCTTCTAAAGATCATAGTTTAGCGTTTTCTGTTTTACGCAAATTATATAGATTTACGAAAAAGACAACATCGACCAAGACTCATTGCGAATAAGGAAGGGGAATGAGCATAAAATGTCAAAAGGTTTAGTTGCAAGAGTTTATAAAACTTGTACTCTATAAATATTTAGTAAACTTTGGTTAAACGGATATGAAAATTGGTGTATACAGAAAGACGGATGGAACATATATAATAATATATTGTTCTGAGCGTTCACGGACGGACAGAGACAAACAGACAGACAGATAATTCCTATAAAGTGTACAATACTTAATAAATGATTATAATGTTCAATGTTCATGATCATAATGATTCAAAAATGCCGAATGCAAGGGTTAAATATAAGGCCAAATTAGTGGCAGCTTAATAATTGCTTCAAAATAGTAAAACCATATATAAAACTAATAAAATATTTATTTTCATCCGACATTATTTCTGAACAGTTCTAGCGTGATGTGTGATTTTTTAGCGTCTTTCTTATCAAATATATTTGTGATTTCCTTGAATAATGGCGTGGTAGTGGTAGTGCACACTGGCACCACTTTTGATTCAGTGACACATCAATATGAGATACAGGGTTCAAGTAGTGAAAAAACAACCGCCGCAGCTCAGGGTGAGGGATCGCATTTATATGCAATAAATGTAAATACAAAAGTGAACTGTGCAATTTACAATTTATAGTTCGTACTTTGCTACATTTATTACATTAATTATAACTATAACGAATAATATGACGGAGGAGCTTACGTGATTTATAGATATCGATTCTGCCGCAGGAACTGAGTATTTTTACTCTGTTACCACACTTGGAGTTTTTAGGTGTTGGTCGGCTTGGTCGTGTTGTCCGACTGCAGTTAATAATTACTGTTCATTTAGTTCATTATAGCATTGTTGCTACACTGTCAACTGTGCCGTAAAAGATTTTACTTAGATTTTAGTTGTCACTTTCGTTGTTCCTTTGAATAATTATTTTCCGGTGTGAAGTAAAAGAAAGTTGACAGTGACAGTCAACAGTTGAAGATTAATGTTGAATCGCTAATTGCGTAACAGAGAGTCCACTGACTGAGGATTAATACCATATAAGGCAATTTATGCACTTATAAGTCAACCAGTTATTAACATGGTAAGAGCAATTGTATTGTTTATTTTTAAGAGTGTTGAAAAATATTGCAGAGAAAAACATTTTAAATAAAACATAAATTAAATAATATGCTGCTAAACTCTTAACACAGTAGACAATGACAATTACTAGCGATGCATCTGTAGATAAATTTCAATTTGCACTTGGAAGTCAAATAACCTAAACTGTATAATTTGCCGCATAACCTAAACTGTAGACTAGAATCCGGATGGTTACACCAATTTTCATATCCGGTTTATCCTTAATTTCTTCGGTAACCTGGTAAACTGGATACCGGGAAGGAAGCCTCCTGCCCAGGTATCCTGGATACCGGGGGGCAGGTTTACCGGGTTGCCGGCTGCCGGGAAGAAATCAGAAATTCTATGTCCGCAGTAAGTCCGGACACAACCTCTGTCAGCAACTTTAACCCAAACCGGCTAGAACATGAAACTGTCGATTTTAATGTTCATTTGCTGTATAAAAATGATTTCGACCACAAAAATGCAAATGCATTATTAGAGAACTACAATCACTCTACATATTCTTCCAATATTTTGAAGTTTTATCCAACCTAAAGGGATGTAATGGATTTGTTAATTTATTTCCATTTTACAGGCTTACCATTCAACGTTGCTGAATTCCCAGCAGGTGATAGGAAACATGGCATTACTTCCTATTAGGACTCAAATTAGAGGTCCTGCAGCGAGAGATACCTCAGAGCAAGATATCATAGACGAAGCGCTGTTCTATTTCAAGGCAAATGTTTTCTTCCGAACTTATGAAATCAAAGTAAGAAAGATTAACCGAATATTGATCATATGATTTTTAAATCTAACTTATTACGAGGTTCAATTCAAGTATGTATTATATTAACCTTGGTGATATTTGGATTTCAGAGTGAAAGTGATCGACTCTTGATATACATCACGCTGTATATAAGTGAGTGCCTCAAAAAATTGGCTAAGTGCACAAATAAAAATCAGGGAATGCAGGAGATGTACACTCTTGCCATTAGCAAATTTGACATTCCTGGTGACCCTGGGTTCGTTCTTAGCTCTGTTTACGCTAAACCCGCAACACCCCAAGAATCAGGTAAGAGTTCAGACGTACACTTTGATTTCAATAGAGCATGAAAAAAGTCAATGGTGAGTGAAATAATAAAATGTGTCCTCGGTGGTAATTCAAAATTGTTTTCCTGCTTTAGAAACATTACGCCAGTATTTACAACAAGCAAGACAGGAATGTGGTCAACGAGTTTGTGAAAAAGTATTTAGTACCGAAGACGGCAAGCCATCAAAATGGTGGTTGTGTTTTTCTAAAAAGAAGTTTATGGACAAATCTTTATCAGGTCCGGGACAATAGTCTGTCCTCCTGAATTAAATGGGAAATAGGCCATTTATCTGCACCAAATTTGACTACAATGCAGTGGGCTAAATTGTTTTTTTTTTAAATAATTAGTTAATCAGTTGTATCATAGAATTTGTATTTTATACCAGTCCTCTTCATTTTGTCCCAAGTAAAATGTTTCAACGTATAAGAATTTGACCTTGCACAAAAATTACTCATATTAATAAAAATTTGTACCTAAGAAAAATGCAAATTGTATCCCAAAGTTTCCGAAAATACTTAAATTATACAACTTAAAATGTTAATTGTGTCAGATAATAGATAATGGTAGAATGTGTGTTTCTGAAAGTATATGAATGTATATATTTATTAATTTACATGTCTGTAAAATAAATAGACAGCGAATGCTGCAATTCCTTAGTAATAAAGCGGAAAATATTCCATTCAGACTTTTGCTTGTATTGACGACTTCGTTTTAATTGAATCAATGCATGCGTGAGTGTTTAAATGTAAAATAAATTGTTCCAATTGAATGATTAACATCGTCATATAGACAATTTGTAATGCTTGCACTTATATCAAAACTTTGTTAACTTTCAAATAATAAATATGTACCTTCTTGCATAAATACAATTTCCTGTGTATTAATTACTGTACTATTCATAGTTTCAAGCTGTCATTGAATCTACTCTTAAATATCTTAATATCTTTTCTTACTTTCTATAACTACTGTGATCATCAAAATTTAATCGTCTGAAAAATTGAAACACACGATTGTGTTTGCATTTAAAATTATGCATATTATATAAATATTATGTGCAATTGCATTAGTCACTTCTTTACTTTCTTTCTGCTATTTTTCCAGCACTGACACTGATTGTAGTTACACAGAGAAAGTACTCTGTTTCTGTAGCTGTAGCTGGGCAAACTGATCAGAGCAAATATACATTAATGGTACCTGTTTGGGAATACCGAAACCGAATATCTCCGAATGTCTGCATAGTACAGAAAAGAGACCTCTTCAACTTCGAAATTCGAAAAACTAATTGTAAGTAAAAAACATAGGATATGCTTAGATATACCAGTGAAGTGAGTCAGTTAAAAAATCGCATTAAAATTGTTTGAAAGCTGTAGAAATGATTCTGAGCCCCGTAAAAATTACCAATTTACTTACCCCTTCTTGGGGAGGGGGACTTACAAAAAAATTCATCTAAAGAGTTTGTTTGTATATCCGAGATATTCCTAATGCACTATCTACCAACATGATTCGTCGTTCTTACATTGATTTTTTTCATTTACATAATATAATCTCTGTTTTTACTCAATTATATCAATAACAATAACAAGCAAAAGTAATGTTCTTCTCATTGTGTCACTGTCATTGTACAATGACTGCAAAATTTATGGGAGAAATGAACTTTTAAGTCACTTTTAGACCATGAAAATGTATTCTTTTACCGTAAAAGTATTTCTCTTTGCAAGTACATATCAGCTAGGCTTTAGGGTACAATGAAGTATAAATCTTACAGTTTAATGCACATTTTCTACAGTTTACATTTTTGGAAAACTAAAACTGCATCATCATGAAGCATGACAGAACCTATTTTAGCAAAGGAGTATTTTTAAGACCCCCATTGAAGAGAAGTAATCGAATAGAATGACGCATAGAAAGTGGCAAAAAATGTGATACACTGACATGATGTTATTTGTTGGTACATCTACATCTAGGTTGTTTTCGGTGTATAAGTGAAAGAAGAGTTTATAAGTGAAAGAAGAAAGAGTTTATACTGCCCTATAATCTTTATGGTCTGGCAACATTATTTGATATTATACCTGTATACTGTATTTCTTAAATTGTATAAAGCTGTACCTGCTGCAACTACGACAACAACCTACACACTTTTGTATTCTCTCTACAAAAGGAAGATCAGGATCGGATGATGTAGAAGGA
The DNA here is from genome assembly GCA_019776165.1 of Pogonognathellus flavescens. Taxonomy (NCBI): domain Eukaryota; kingdom Metazoa; phylum Arthropoda; class Collembola; order Entomobryomorpha; family Tomoceridae; genus Pogonognathellus; species Pogonognathellus flavescens. The sequence goes on from JABASD010002312.1 coordinate 24,692, forward strand.
AACACATGGCAATGCATTATATGTATTGCAAATTGCAAGCAATGGCAGTAGGCAACCGTGCTTAGATAAAACAATACCCAAATATTATCCATCCGATTATAATTTAATTTATTTCTGCACTTTTATGGAAAAAGTGTTCAAGAGCTGTTGCAATTTTCGTCTAACCAGTCCTGCTAATAATAATATTACAAAGTTCCCTACCTTATTATTATTTGGCAATTATCGGTAGTGGTAAAGTGTGGAGTGACTGATTTAAAATCTATGATTTGTTTAGGTTGTACGTACAATGTATGTGCAAAAGGATAATCAAGCCTTCTAAAAATTGATTTCTTGATTCTTCGTTGTCTACACATATTCAACTGTCATAAATTGGATTCTTAATTATTTTCAATCGTAATCACAATTCGAGTTATTCTTAGGCTGTAGGCAATAATAGGCAATACAACACGAAGTCAGTGTTACCGCTCTTGTGACCAATTAACAGTCAAAAATTGTTGTACAGGAAGAACACGTTGTTTCTGCAGTTGTTGTTGGTGGTAAGTAATGTTATTACCATTTTGAATTTCTATCTAATTTTGCATCTGTACATTTTTCAACTTTGTACGGATGACGGGGACAATCTACCGGTAAACGTAACAATTCATAATTGGGTAATGCAATTGTCATTGTCAATTTACAGTGTCAATGTCATTTGTTATTGTTAATTGTAAATTGTAACCATTACATTGTCACATTTTGTCTTTCATTACTTTATTTTGTTTCTTGCTATTTCAAATTCAGCTTTTTAAATTGAAGTGCCAATTATTAATTTCTAATTAGGTACTGAATAATTAGATAAATTATAAGGCTAAATTAGAATTAATTGTATCTGTTTACTAGTAATTTCGGCATTGAATGCACTTTTAAAACTAGAAAAATTCTTTCAGGGCTATTATTAAGTACGCCCATGCTGTATTAATACATTTGCATCAAATTTATTATCAAATATTTTGTATGGAAGGTCCCTTTTAGTTGACTCTAATTCACTTTACAGTATTTATTAAGCTAATATTTATTATTACTGAAAAGTAATAATTGTTGATTAGAATTTTTCTATTGGTGCACAAATCGCTCTAATAAATTTGCTTGGGGCAAAGTTGAATTTGTACAAGACTTAAAAATATAGCACCTACGTAATTATGGGTGAACTTATTCTTTATGCGTGATAGTAATACGTTATGATGGATATTGAGAAGATTTAATTCCGATAATTAATTCCGATAAAAATTTTATGAAAATGATAATTATTAGTTTTTTTGTAATTTTACAGTCGTTAAAAGCTGAAGTCTATCCACATGAAAATGAGGTACGCTCAAATTGTTATGGGGCTCAAAGGCAATGGAAAGGTAATTAACAAATTATAAGCATAATAAATAGCCAAGGGCGTATCTAGGGTAGAAATCTGGGGACCCCGAAATCGGGCTTTTAATCTAGGGGGCATGTGCCCCCCTGGTGCCCTAATGTACATACGCTCTTGATAAGAACTAACTCTGAATTTTAGTAAGTCCATATTAATGTGCAATATAATTGACGTCTTATCCAAATGATTATTTTAATTGCAGAGTACTTATTGTAAATTGATGGCCAAATACGCCGAGTCGAAAAGTCGTAAAATGAGAGTTGTAAACCTCGATGCTACGGCAGGCTTATTGGCATACGAACAACCAATTGCTGACATCCGAGATGTAATCAAAATAGAAGAATTTGAGGAAGCTGATCAAGTATTACCTGGAAGTGGAGCTGGGTTTGAGCACACATTAAGGTTGAAAATATTACTAACATAGTTACTTTATATATTAGGGTAAATGCATCTAAGATTTTCTTTTGACTACTTCCTAACTGTCACTGTTTAGTAAACCTATAAATCCAAAATAAGATTTAATGCTGGAGCCTCAATTGATTTTTCTAAAGAAGTTATTATAATGTCAAAAACTATGGTTTGATGTATTATAAACGAATTTAAGCAGCTAAAAGGCTAATTTGGTTATTTTGTTTTAGTTATGTGCTGGATCACCCGGAATGGCTATTTGGAGCCATAGGAGAAGACAAAGACAGCGATTATATTCTTTTTGATTGTCCAGGAGAAGCGGATTTCCATGCACATTTAAAAACAATGAAAGTATTTGCAGCGATGCTAGTCGTAAAGAGTTTTCGCACTTGTGGTGTGTTTATTCGAGATGCCCGTCTTGCCTTGAATGGCTATAACTTCATTGCCAGTTGTCTCACACCGTTGACATCTTATATTAATTTATCGATACCCCACGTCAGCGTCATGATGAAAATAGATTTACTGAGCGAGGAAGACAAAACCAAATTGCAACTGTTCATAAATTCTGATATAAAGGATGTTCTTCGCTATGAAAACTCTCGCAATAAATCAAGTGAAACTCCTAAGGAACTGTTAGAATTAGCTAAACTCTGTAGCACAGCAGCTGCTGTTATTGATGGACACAATTTAGTTCGGAAAAAATATTTTGGTCTGGACATTCGCGAAGATTCAAGTTTCAAAGGATTTTTAGCCGTTCTAGATGATATGATGGGTATCACCGAAGACTGATTTCACCATCTGTGTCTCTACTCAATAGATGCTAATGTTATGTAACTTATCTACGATCGTTGTCAATGAGTTCTGTAAATTGTATGTACTCGTACAAATTCATTATTAATAATTAGTAAAACTGTAAGTGTGTAATCTTAAATTGTGTTATATAAGGCAAAGCCTTTAAATGCCAGTAAGAACGACAGTTGTACCACTCAAACGGACCTGAGAAAACTGCGGGGCTTCGGGGCTCTAAGCTCCCTAGGGTACACCGAGCGCCCCAGGGCGCTCGACAAAAGAGAATGTATCCCCGACAAAACCCTCGAAAAATAACCCTCGGGGCGCCCGGCTCAGCGCCCCTCTGGGGCGCTAAAACAGAATTCTCGGGTCCGCACTCAGATTTGGTAATAGGAAAGTGTAAAATTTTTAATCATTCCATGCCAAGCAATCATTGTTAGTCTTAAGAAAATCAATTGATAATCTTATTTGATTTGAATAATTAGTTACAACTAAAATGTAATCAAAACCGAAAACGTTCGCTTTAATTTAAAAATGAGGTTACTAGTTATTTGCCAAATGTTGGCGTGAAATACTTTATGTTCGTTAATTTCCTTTTACACAGAAAATGTTTTTCGGACTGCCAATACTTTTGTCTCTCTTTGTGATCCCAACTAAAGTTAAGAAATACTAAAATATTGCCACCCTTTATTCTTTATATTCGATAGCTGCAGCTACCTCCCCCTACGGAATAAGTGGTTTATTTTCCCATTCATTTTCATACTCCGTTTTGGGAAATTTTCATTTCTGTATTACGAGAAAACCGTTTGTTCTA
>JABASD010002313.1:0-28089 GCA_019776165.1 Pogonognathellus flavescens
ATATTATCAAATGACACTGATGGATTATGTTGTGATTTTTAAACCATATCTTATTAGAGGAAACAAAGCAGCTTTTTACAAAGGGGAACATTCCTAATGTTTTTCACAAGTCTTGAAAAGTCAAAGTAGATTTTTTTAAATGTTGTTTACATAAACTATGAAGTTGTCATTACATAGAGATAGAGTGCCGGATGTTTGTAGATGTTTGTACATATTTAAACACGAAGTATATATTAATTACGACAAAAAATTATTTGTATTTTGTATCCTGTGTTAATTGGTGAAAACTATTTGTTTGGTTTGTTTTAGCAGAAGTGGACGAGCTACTGGAAGGCGAAAAAGTACGTGAATCTCAAGAGAGGCTATTACAGTGTCTCCAAGCCTACACTTTGGCACGTTGTCCAGAGTCTCCGTCCAAGTTTGGAGAACTTTTACTCAAAATCCCAGAGCTACAACGGATCTGCCAGGTAATTTTTTGCAAGATGTAGAAAAGACTTTAAGAAAGTTTGTAAAGCTTTGTTTGTATCTTTCTTAAGCGTAGAAACATTATTGTTTACGACAAGTGCGTGCAGAATAGAACTGTGTTGACATTTCCCATGCTACACAATGGACACGCTAACCACTTTTACAGGGGTATTTCTATTGTGGTTGTAGGTATGCTGTCAGCAACTGTCATATTTTTCTATTGTTCTGCTGTGTAACAGTTTAACATTAATACGGTTCAATGGTGATAATAACGGACTGTAATTAAAGTAGGTACTAAATATTAACGTGTCATTATTAGAAGCAGTTATTACAGTAGAATTTTTTAACTATATGCATTTCTTATTCTGGTATAAATATAACGTACTAAACCCTTCTGGTAAGGGCTTAATGATTTTTACAATAAGAGAGAAATAACGGATTAGATAGTAGATTAAAATCGGGTGGAAATTATTAAGGTTTGATGTTAAAAATTATAGTAAGTCTAATAATGACCTAAAAAATGAATGTAAATATTATACTACATGATAATAAGGTTAGTTCAGACCACGATGATTCTCGGTTTGTAAGTGTGTTTATCTCTAGCAATAACACATTATGTAAAATAACATTATATCTAATCACTTTAATACAACAATGTAACATAGAATACGACGATTCATTGAGATTTTGAAGACTTTATGATGTGGACGAGTTGTTTAGTGTTATGTGTTTAGTTTTTAATGCTGCAAGCTCTATGTGTGTACAAAGGAGGATGTGCCTGGGGCTTTGTATTTACAAGTCGTTTTATTGGATTCATAGATCTCATGCTGTTTTTCCATAGGTTTTAATTCAATTTTAAATCTCATCTTGAGAAATCACAGGGTGCAATGCATCTTAAATGTACATGTACGTACAGACATAACATGACATGACGTTTACCGGCACATGTAGCATTATGCAAAGAGGAACTGTTGTATTATGTATGGATATAAATGTTTACCTACAAGTTAGGCCAAGGAACCTACACAAGTATCTGTAAACATCCTTTAAGTATAGAGTAAATAACTGAATTTGTGAATGTACCATACAATACATCATGTGCACAGAGTGTGTGTGTATGCAAAGTACAGGTTGTTTGTGTACGTAGTTATAGCATAGATATGCATACAACGAGAATTTTAATATTTAATGCAATTCCTCTAACGGTTCATTCTATCTGTGTGTACGACATCGCTCAAAGTCAAATTATCTGCACTGTGTGTAGATTTACATTGGAAGATAAGTACTTTACTCACCATTGGCAATTCATTGATACGAAATGTTTGTACTATTATTGTGGTGGTGTAGTGTAGTGGTAGTGAACTGAGAATCCTCATGACATGACAGTCCAATCACAACACAATTAGTTAAGTCAAGTACACAATCGGTTGCCTAACCAGGAAAAATGTACAGTGCAGTGTCATTCAAAATTCTAAATTTAGTACGTCTTAAGACTTTACGACTCTGCGTGTATTCCCATTGTCTAAGATATTATGATGAGTAAATAATTAATGATGTAATCTATTTAATGATGTCTGTTAAGGGAGATTATAGCTACATATGTTGTCATTTTTACTCTTTGTATGGATGTAATACAAACTAGGTATTTAAGATATGAGGATAAGGTGCTCTATACGATAGAAGTGTGCGGATTTGACATTAGTAGTAGTAGAAGGGAAGAAAAAACTAAAATTAAAGTTCACTGAAGATTGTACGTCTCTTTGTGCTTACCGTTAGTTAGTTACACGCACTTGTATTACAGAAACAAAATGTATCTCATTTAGAAGACTTTGGGCTTGAGTTCAATTTAAATATAATGAAAGCTTTGCACATGATTTATTGTTGATCAGATAAATTGATTAATTGTTTTTTGCAGGTGGGTAAAGATATGCTTACGGCCAAAACGGAGGATACGGCTGGTTGCAACCTTCTTTTTGAACTACTTCGTGGAGATCACTAACAAACATTCATCACTATATTACATTAACTGACATTTGTACTACATTTTAATTCTACAAATCTATGAATGCTAAAATAATTATTTCTCTATTGTCTTTTATTTACTAGAAAGGTACTTGATGTGTACCTACACGCGTACATGCTTACAGGTACCGTTCAAAAACCGTTTTAAACAAAAACGATTGAGTAGTTCGGTTGAAGTGAGTAGATAGTAAAAGCAGCAATCTCTCAGAGTGATCCAGTTATACAATTTAAGACTTTACACTGTGTTTTACGTGTTAGACTATTAAGTGGAAATTCCCGTTACCTTCATGGAAATTAGCAAAATTCTTGAGAATTTGAACACGTGCAAATTATATTCATTGACTATGTAAAATTAATTCTTTTTGACCAATTGTTTGTCTCAAGAATCATTTTTCATGTTATTACAAATATATTGAATTTCTATATGAAAAGGATCATTCAGTTAGGCTAATTTACTGTCTACCGACTACAACACATTCCTTGTTTTTTGCGTTACATTTACATCACATCATTGTTAACTTATTATCGACTTGTGTGTTACAACGTTTGTTGGTTTCGTTTACTTGTTCGTTTTATAATTGAAATTCAAGCGATACATTTTCTCATAATGAAACAACATATTATTATAGTAGGAGTAGTAAATATATCTCTAGCTGAAATACCGTAATAATATAAGAAAATGTACTAATCTACTATAATTGAAATAATTCGAAAGAAATGCAAATGCATACGACTATATTATAGTATAACTAACGTTAATTAGTAAATTAAGTGTGCATTAAATTTACTACCTGTATAAGATTCGCAACCACTCACTCACAGAACTCAACAGCGTAACCCACGATCAGCCATATTATTTTGCTAGTAATATGGTTCATAATAATAATAACATAATATATTAAAGTCTATATATACTCTATATATGTAAAACAAGAGCATAATACTATTATTAATGATGATAATGTATCTACGCTCATTCATAATTAAATTGTTGTTATCTGTTCGTAAATTATATTATAGAGATTATATGAGACTTCTTTTAATTGTTGAAATATAATAATAATTATTACTACTTATTACTGATAATATTATACTTCTATTATTTATACCAATTACTACATACCTACTACATATTATAATATTGTTACGTTATTACTACAACTTAAAAGTGCAAAACTGTCTAATTATGCAAATATTATGGATACCTACCTACCTACCTATAAACAGAGCAAAAACATACCTATGCAACATAAACACAACAGAGAAAAATGATGATAATACCAGCCAAAAGAGACCAGACCAGGTTTTACTAAGTAAATACATAAATTAATTAAATTAATAGATACATGAATATTATTATGATGTAGTGCCTAGTTAATAATAATATTATTATTATTATGTAGGGAGTAACATGTCTGTACTTGTAGCATCACTTGTGGGAAGTGACCTTTTTCGTATTTATCTCATATTTGTATGACATTTTAATGACATTTGAAATACCCGATGATTCATGAAATTATAATGCTGAATTTTATTATTGTTATTGTCATGATTAAATAATTTTATGAATATAACGATGACTAAATGACCAAAACAAAAAAATCACGGTCTATTACCACTAACCTTTCTTTTACATATTATATCAAAGACAAAAAACGTTTCTGAGGATGAGATGCAATGCAAAGAATTAACATTGGGAAAAGTGAGACGAAGTTTCATAAAATGACCAAGTAATTTTATTAAAAATAGTCTTAGTATGGCAAACCACGGTTAGACTTTATAATTCGTCATTTTTTAGTAATACAATAATTTGAAATTTCAACTACTACGTAGTACAATGATACATTTCGGTATTCCATTAACTTTAGAGACAATTTTAGTCTTTCCCGACGATATTTTTTAGTAATTATCATTATTGTTAGTATTTAACATGTAGTATAAGAATTTAGGTTGTAAATTACTCTGGTTTAATTACTCTGATTAAGTTTCATCGGTATACGCGGATTTTGCATTTACATATTATAAATATTGTTCAACCAATATACAAATACAATAAGATTAGGGAGAAACGACTACTTAAATTATCACCAAATATTATTTGCGCTGCATAATACTTTGTAACACTTCCAGTAGGTACACAGAAGAAATTGTGTGCAAATGAACTAAAATGTTTGTCTATATAAACATTACAGTAATCTACAAAAAAATTAACAGCAAAATCGGTGAAACTTTTGTTCATCAAAGTACAAAAACAAGTCACATACAAATACAATACACATTTCAACCTTTTAGATTAGAACAACGTTAAGTATTCTTGTTGTTGGTAAAATTTCATTTGCCCAACAATTTCATAACGGAATTAACATTTATGCAGCAATTAAATAATATTACTAGAAGTATTAAAGAGTTATTGTTACCCTTGTAAGGAATAATAATTAAATACACGTGATACGTTTTTAAAACAAAGCAGTAGTTGTAGTAGAACACCTGTGAGGTCAGTAAACAATGAAGGTAGGCAGGTAATAATAGTAATCATCATATTAAATTACTAGGTACAAAAATACGCATTTTTTGCGTACAATAATAATAATACACAACAATTAATAATTAACATAACAAATTAATGCATAGTTTAAATAGTTTTTCATTTCAGTAGTGACCGTCCCATAAAATGTAGTCGTTTTGTACCTACTTAAAGTAGCAGTAGTAGTAATAATAATATATTATTAATAAATCTATACTATGGATTATTTAACAAAAATCTTTCAAGCCTTTTATCATAGCTTTGTGTGTCAAGTGAGTGCGAGTCACAATGCAAAATCCAGTTCTTTTCAAATATTCAGTAGTCAAATAAGTACGCATACAATACATTACTCTCGTAGGTACGTTTTTTACATTTTAGGAGAATCCATACAATGCATAATGTGTATACGCATTAAACAACCAGCATTACGGACTAAGTCTTCTTCTACAATACACATCAATCCCGAAAATTCTACTACAAACTATTTATCACGAAATGCTTCATTGATAACAATAAAGTGAATAATACGCGATTAATTATTAATTAATTATTGCCTAACATAATTATACTACCTTTATATTCATAGGCAGTTTTTAATAATATCCTGTCCAGGTTTTTGTTTGTTACACAGCTTTAGTATATACATTGGATAATCATAATAACTAATAATGATAAGAAGACTATTATTATAAATACTTTAGGCTATCAAATGTCTAGTCAGCACGTGGGTATTCATTTATATTGTTATCATCATGAAGTATTTTCTGCACTTTCGTATAATATTTTCATTTGTTCTCATTTCATTGTTATTTATAATTTAGTAACAACACAAATGTGCAAGCTACACCGGAACTTTAATTGAGACAAACACACTACAATTTTTTAACGTCTAATTATACACTAACCGTCATCAATAGTAATTAACTGCTTGTGAGACTTTCTCCGAATCAACGGAATCTCCAATTATTTATTATATTTACGAATTAAGAATCATCGCGCGTATCAGTGTATCTTCTTACAACAACTACTAAAAACACGAACAACGACTTTCAGTTCAATGCATCCAGGCAGCTAAGGTGGGTAGTTTAGTAAGGTTACTTCTGAAAATGAGCTCGTTCAGCGTACTTTTCAGAGAATTATAGCGATTTGATTCACAGGTGGCAGTTTATAAGAATATATTAAGATCTGAATGAATATTTTTGATAATACTAATTCACTCAATCAAACGGACGAATTCCTCTTTAGCTTCAAGCCAGTATAGATCGAACGGCTTCATCTATGTCTGCCGATGAGGCTGAGTTGAGTCCAGCGTAACTGGTGCTGTTCGTTGGCACACCAAAAGAGTCATATTCCACCTTTAAAAACACAAACAGGATTTTTATTATTTAATCTGTACTTGTATCAGGATGCAAAAATGATACATCTAATGATTTCATTTTAAATTACCTTTTCTCCTTCCTCGGGCAGGATGGGATATGTGCGAATATCATTGCTACACATGATAGAATCAACAGCAGACTGAACCTGTTGATGGGCAATAGAGTCCCGCTCCAATTCTTTTATTTCCATATCTACCATGTCCTGAATTTTCGGTAACCAGCTCTCAGGGGGTGGTGGAAGGTCCAAAACTACAAAAAACAAAATATTTCATTAATAACAACCTTAATACCCCTTAAAAGGCGAAAGTTATAACAGTGAAAGCTGTAAAAAGAAGGGGAGGAAGTAAAAGAGAAAGTTTGTACTTTCTCCAAGTGAAAGCAAAACTTACTTTCTCCATTGCTCACTGCTTGCTGATCATGGTCAAACTTAACACGTTCTTCACCAACGAATAACCTTTCCATCATCACACGTTCGGCACAACTCACTTCTCGCTGTAATTGCAATAATTTTTTATCATTTCCATAATTTTTAAACCCTTAATTGTCTACGGTACAAAAATTAAAGAGAACAAATAATGCGAATGAAAATGTTTAGACATACCATGGATTCTTTTAGTAATAGTCCTCGGTATTTATGCACCATCGTATTAAATTTATCTAAAAGTAAGCTGGACTTTTCCCCAAACTCCGTGTCGAAGTCTTCGAAATTCATCTCCGTTTGATCGCGAAATATGTGATAATTTAGTAGTCTCTGAATAGCGTCATTGTTAGTTTTAAATGGGGACTCATAGTCAGGTTTCAAAACGAAATCTTGATCTGATTTTACTCTGGCTTCAAATCTACGGAGGAAACATTAATTTTTAGTGGTGAACCAAAAACAAACGGATGATAATAATAAAGACATAGAAATTAATTTATGATTTACTTACTGTTCCTTTCTCCATTTTAATCTTTCTTCTTCTTCAGCCTTAGCTCTGGCAAGTCTTTCCTCTTCAGCCTTTTTTTCTTCAGCCAATGCCTTTGCTTGTGCCAACGCAACGGCTTGAGCGGATGGTCTATACGAGGGGGATTGATGTACGACAGGGGTATTTACCATTTGCTGTAAATTTGGTAAATTGCCAAACTTTTGTTGGAACTGGGTAGAGGTGGTGTTTCCGGTATTGGTCGTACTTAAATTATTACCCTGTGTCTTGTTAGCACTATTAGGACTGTGTACCTAAGTATACAAATTGAATAAAAAAATTTAGTTCATCAAAAAAGCTGAAAATGTGGTAGAACGGAAATATCCATAAAAAATTAACAAAATGAAGCTTGAGCGAATTAAATTATAGTGACCCATGGCATGGTATAATAATTACTATCCCAAGCAATTTTAATATCCCATTTCCCTCATTAATTTCATGCAAAGTGAAAGTTCCTACCCAACCGAACGAAACCATAAGCATGCAAAAGAAAAAGCCTTTGAACTAAAACTGGACGAGCAAATTCAGTCAAACGTATACGTAGTAATTTCTACTAACTTAAAATAAAACTACAATGTCAATCGTATTAGTAAAACGTGGATTAATAACGTCAGTAGTAGTAGAGAACACAACACAAACTGAAACAATCCAAGAAATCGGTAGAACTACCTACGAACAATTTAATTAAAGTCAAAATGGGATGCATCTGTGAAGGAAAAACACAACAAACACAAAAACAGCAAATCAAACAAAAGATTTGAGAAAATGTTTACAAACCAAAATTTTGATGTCTAATAAAAGGAAACAAAACGTTTAAAAATGTAAACGATGAGAGGACGGAATGCAAATCAAAGGAAGAGGGGCACAGGGTGAATGAATATTACCTGGAAATCCGGAGAAGTACTCCTGGACACATACATTGTAGGCTCAGTCTTTGTGATTACTAAAGGGGTGGAGGCGGTCGTTGAATCCGCAGCCACAGACAAAGGGCCAGCCTTAGTTTGAATTTGACTAACGGTACAGTTTAAGTTAGTGGTAGTGTCAGTAGTCTGAGTATGATCAAAAGTTGTGGTCGCGGTAGAAGTCTCAAGTGCATTATTGAATTTCGTACTCGAGCTGGTTATGGCATTGTTACAATTACTTTGCATGGAAATCGGAATGGGAGCAGAGGTAGTAGCAGTAGCAAGAGAAGTAGCCGCAGAACTCACACTACCACAAGTGCTAGTAGAAGAAACAGTGGACGAAGGAACAACATAAGAAGTGGTAGTAGTAGTAATCGGTTTGTTATTACTGGAAGCGGCAGCAAGGGAAGTAAGAGTTGAATTTACCGTTGCAGCCAGAGTTGCAGAGGACATGGTCACCGGCGGATTTGTTCCCATGGCGGAGATCGCGTTCACGACAGTCGTAGCTGCCGCTGCACCGAGAACTTGTACGTTGGCTTGGTTCATTTTCGATGGCAGCTATTTAGAGGCAATATCATTGTTGTCACCAATTTTCAATTTATTTCATTGTAGAGCTACTCACTTACTAAACTACGACTAAAGAAAGTCTCAGCTAAGACTCCATCAAAAATCCGTGAATAGGTAACACGTATAGGTACATTCAAATCTTAAATAGCTATAGTCTATAGTAAAAGTCTCTCCTCCATGGTTAGTATTAGTAATTATTAAACAAAAAGTCAAGATTCAGTCCACACATAATATACCTATGTATAAAAAGTCTTTTCAGTAAAAGTGTAGTAGTAAAAGAAAGTATCTCTATGTACCTATCGTATAAAATTTGAAGTAGCGTTTTAAAAATGTGACAAAGAGGCAATAAATAAAAATAATTAGGGTTAAGCATTTATTAATGTACTTGGAAGTATTTCTTAAAGTAAAAAGTGAAAGGTCACACAGGAAGTGAAAGGTATAGTAATAAATAAAAGGTATCTACAGCTAAATACATTCAAGTTGTAACTGTGTATGTGTGTAAGTAGTTCAAGCAACTAAAATACGTAAAATTACCCTACATATAAAAGATGTTTCTTAGACTGTATTTTTACTATTGGCTAAAAAGGAACCAGTGGTACGAGTTAAGAACTATAACATTTATTTGCTCTCATTACGATTAGTATTGCAATAGGTATTAATAGTTCCATAATTACTTTCATAAGATCAAAATTAAGTCTTTAACTATAAATAAGTCGCGTCAAGCTCAGGTTTCGTTACAAGTTTGTATCATGATAGGTAATTAATTTGAATTAGGAATACGATTAGAAGACTAGGTGTTGTAAGGATAAAACTAACAGACTCCATCCACCAATAAACCATAATTTAATTTGTTACAACAACCAACCAACTGAAACAACTGACATCAAAAAGCGCTGTACAGCCCTTCTCCATTTTGATCTACTTATTGCATTTCCATATCCATTGCCAATGCCTTTACACCCTCCCCGCCCTGTGGAAATAATAAATCAGAACGCATCTCTAGAGTCCCACATTCATCTACAAGAATGCCTACTAATAGCCCAAAACCCCCAGCCCCAGTTGCTGAACTTTTCTAACGTCAACAACAAATGCAACCAACTCCTACACAGCTTTTGTAAGAATATACCAATGTAAAATGTAACAGTCAAGAAAACCGAATGTAATTTCATTTCCAAAGGAAACCTCTCAAGCTAACTCCTACTTTCTCCCATGCATTCCAACGTAGACAATTTTTAAGGTTTCTAGCTTTAATATATTCAAGTTGATTAAAAACTATGCCTATGGAAGAGAATGGCAGAAAAAATTATATTCCTTCGATCTCTAGTCTTCAGTTTCTTCAGCTACTAATACGGTTCTTCTAATAAAAGGTAGTTCGTACAACAAGAAAATATTCTTATCTCACGTGAGTTACAGTTTGAGACTAGACTAACATCGTAAGCACAACAATTATTTACATTCATTTTCTTTTTGTGCAATTTACAAGCAAGTAATTTTATCCGATATGTCATGCTTCGACTTAAAAATGCAAAATAATTCACTGACTTACGTATTCAATGTCAGCAGGAAAATAAAATATTAAAAATTTGTATCGGTACAAACAAAATCAGTGCAAATATATTATCGTCTAAAAGATTTTGTCAATAAATAAAACCTTAAATAAAGTATGTTCAGGATTTCTGACTCTTACTGATATTTTAAAATTTTAAAGTACCTAACTAGTGGCATTATCAAGTCAAGAGAAGTTCTCATTGACTCTCGGTGTTGTATGATATGCCGAATGTCGGGACTCTGTTCCTATGTCTTTTGTTCTTCCATAAATATTTTACTATGAACTAATCATTTTTTTTTAGCAAATGGAAAATGCAATGTAATTTGTTAGCTCTATAGATTTTCCGTCAATAAATACACTAAATAAACTACCAAAGACTAAAGTAGCTAAACTATTGTAAGGGAAGCGACATTCCAAATTGACTTACATTAGCCAGGTTAGGATTTGGGACTGGAGTCCCTGTGGCAATCACTTGTTGTTGAAGAACAATCAATTTTTGCAAGGCAGTCTGTTCTGTTTCATTCCTTGAAGGCAATCCAACAAGTCTTGAAATTTGTAGCTGAATATTACGAAGAAGTTGTTGGTTTTGAGGACTAAGCTGGATTGTCTGAACAATTCTTGTGGAACCACCACCAGTCTGTTGAGGAGGGGCTGCAGTTGGCGCTGAAGAAGTCGTTGTGGTTGTCGGAAAAGTTGGTTCAATCTTGGTAACAATTGGCGGCTGAGGAAGGGTTGCAACAGCAGGAGGAGGTGGAGTCGGAGTCGCATGTGGTTGTGAAGGAACTGGAGACGGGACCGAAGTAGTGGGAGCCATCGAAGTCTTTTTAGCCTGCGGTGTTTTCGGCGAAGATTTCGACAAACCAGAAGATTTTGGCGACCCCTTCAAACCCAATTTCGGAGATTTGTTCAACGATTTCTTTTTTCCTTGACTTTTAGCAAACTCATCTAAATAGGCACTGGTCGCAACAAGAGCAATAGTACTACTGATCGAGCTAATACTACTTGTTTTCTTTGGAGGAGAATTCTTAGAAGAACTCTTCGAAGAATGTCGGTTTTGGCTTCCACCGCTGGGTGATTTGATGGCGACAGGGGTTGTTACTGGTGTAGGCGTCATCGGCTTCGGTGAGGATTTAACAGCTTGTGGGGACGGTTTAGCAACATGTGCGGGTGTTCGAACTGGCGTAACTGGGAGAGGAGGTGGTTTCGTTTGAGGTAATATTACAGGATTTGGAGATGGAGATGGAGAGCGAGCACTGCAAGCGACAGCAGCAATCGTCTCAAATAGAGAGTCAAGACTTGACAGTTTCTTCGGTACGCCTTTGTTATTACTTTCAGTCTTAATTTCAGTTTTCGGTGTTATGCCACCAGTGCCACCTCCACCACCACCACCACCACCTCCTCCTCCTTTCTTTTTACTTTTACTAGGTGGTGTTTTCACCGGTAGAGGCGGAGGAGGGGACGGAGGAACAAACTTTTTCTCTGGCGACTTCTTTTTCTTGCTTGTTCCACCACCACCGCCACCACCTTTTGAAGGTGGTTTCTTCTTTGGTGTACTTTTCTGCCCAGACGTAATAGTAGGTAAAATATTTACAGGTAGATCAGTTTTCAAGGCTACCATCCCATTAGGTTTACTGTTAGTAATTATAGGAGGGGGAGGAGGTTGTACTTGAGGTTGTTGGTGATTGGTCATTCCATTCGAAGAATCATTTAAAAACGAAGTATCAAATGGTAAACCATCGTCCGCCAAATCTTCATCCATAATACCCGATTGCTTTAGCAACTGTGTCAAATCTAACGTCACAACTTTCTTCTTAGGCTTTGACTTGGCTTTCTTTTTAGGAGGTTGGTCCGAAGTATCAGAAGATGAGATCGAGCTTTGTTGCTGTTTTTGATGCTGCTGTTGTTGTTGTTGCTGTTGTTGTTGCTGCTGCTGCTGCTGAACTTTTAATTGTTGCTGTTGCTGCTGTATTTGTTGTTGTTGCTGCTGCAACTGTTGCTGGGCTTTCAATTGTTGCTGCTGTTGCTCTAATTGTTGTTGCTGTTGTTGTTGCTGCTGCTGCTGTTGTTGTTGCAACAATTGTTGCTGCTCTTGTTGTTGTTGGAGTTGTTGCTGTTGCTGTAACTGAATTTGCAAGTGTTGTTGTTGAGTTGTGATTTGTGCTTGTACTGTGTGGCTACTTGAGACAGGTACGGATGACGCAGAACTGTTTCCTACTACGGATTCCGCCTGAATCTGAGCAAAGGGTGTGGGTGATGAAGTTGTCATGGACTGAGATGGTTGAGGATATCTCACAGCCACCCAGGCTGTCTGTCCGTTTGCCGTCTGAATTTGTTGCAACCCATAATGGGTATTAGCCTAAAGTTGACATAGATGGAAATCAAATCTCATCCTCAATTTATCGATTTTTAGCAACCTGTAGCTACATAGAACTATCAATATGCAAACGAGTTAGAAATCATAAACGAAACTACGAAAGAGAAAGCAAAGTAACAACCTACCTGAGCAACTTGAGGAACCTGAGATACGTATCGTACGATGGGTTTTCCGCCGGCAGAAGCCGCTTGAGCAGTTTGAGCACCTAATGTAGTCGTGTTTGCTGGAGCTTGAATTGTGAGCACTTGGGGTTGTGTAGGTTGTTGTCTCAAAATAAATTGCAATCCTCCACCTTGCCCCATAGATGCAGACGGTATTAACATGGGTTGTCCCAACTAAACAAAAACAAGATTTACTTTACTTACTTTCACCTCCACTTTCACCAAAACGACAAGATTTTGATATTTTCCAAAATACAATAATATTTACAGGCTGTTATGCGACTACTTGTATCAGATACATGCAAATATGATCTACAACAATCTACGTTTCGCAGATATTACCGAATGGTAATTGTCATATCATACTGAGCTTTGGAATTACAGGCGAGTCTACATTGCGTGTGCTATGTACAATAAACAGCCGATAATTACTTGGTTAACAACGATGGTCCCAGTTAGTTGTGTTTGATTCGAGTTAGTCGCAGACATGGTACTTACGTTATTAACCATGACTTGTCCCAATCCGGCAGCGTTTCCTATTGTAAAAGTCGGCATAGTACTGCTCATCGAAGTTACCACCTGATTCGTCGCCTGCTGCTGCTGGATAATTTGTGTAACGGATTGTCCATCAGTCACCGTCGCATTCCCACCGACAGATGTGACTTGGGTAGAGGTTGACATGGCGTCACTAGTTGTGGCAGTGATGATATTATTGCTTGTACTTATTGCTACTGAAGAAGTAGAGATAGGGACAGCTGCAGATGCGTTTTGTGAAGAAGGCTTCGGCAATAATTGCGGTGGTTGTTTAGAGCGATTGTTAGGAACACTCACGTTGACATTTTGAATATTCTGTGTGATTTGATTTCCCGATGTGGAAACCAAAGTTCCTCCAGCAGTCTGGTAGTAAGTACCGTTGGCACTTTTCGTCAATGTTTGTATTGTTTGAGGCTGAGACATTATTGCATTAGTCAAAATTGAAGATCCTGTGGGTAAGACTGCATAAGTGGGAGCTCCGCCTCCCGTTGCCACCAGGGCCAAATTGTGCGAGCCAAATGCCGTGGTACCAGCAGTAAGCATCGGTTGCTCAATTGTGATATACCCTTGAGCTTGATTATTTGCAGATTGGATTTGTTGAATTATGTTTTGATTATGACCAGCAGCCATGAGATTTCCGTTGGAACTAGCAATTAGCTGTGTTCCTGCGACTCCCATATTAGAAATACTTACGGTTTGACCTGAAACCAAGTGATTTAATGTAGACCCGGCACTTACTATATATTGCTGTTGCTGTTGTTGTACAGGTGCATTATTACTTAGAGTACTTAACGTAGCATTGCTAATTGTATTACTATTGATGATATTATTATTATTACTAGTCAACTCACTGTTTAATGTACTATTTGTATTTGAGGCATTAGATGCGTTCACATTAACATTCACAACGCTAACACTGGTAGATGATTGCTGTTGAGTTTGGACCTGACTCTGTTGTTGTTGTTGTTGTTGAGACACCGTTGTGGCAGTAGATTCATTTACATTTACTTGCTGGAAAGTTACAGTGGACGTCCCAGATGACATTTGACTTGTGTCCCCACCGCCACCACCCGAGTTATTATTGCCATTAGCACCAGATACAGCAACTGAGATCAAATTCCCTGACGTGGAGCCATCCACAGAGCCACTACTTTGACCTAAACTCGAAGACAGACTAGCAAGTTGGGCTTGTTGCTGGAGCTGATGTTCCTGACTAAAATTTTGAGTAATAAATGTAGAATTTTGTATATGGACTTGTTGATTCTGCTGCTGGACGAAATGAGAAGTTGTCGTAGTATTGGATGATGAATCACAGATGCTACTAGTAAATGAATTACTACTGTTCGTACTGGTTACGAATTGGTCACCCGAAGAGGTGGATAATGAAACCGATTCGCCTTGTTGTTGCTGCTGCTGTTGTTGTTGAAGGTGACGTGTCGACGAAGACTGCGAGCTTCCATTAGGAATATTTCCTATGCCGCTCAAGGTAAACGAACCTAGACCATCTCCCCCTGACAAGGCAGCATTATTCATTTGACCGACATTATCAAAATCCGATGGAACGTAGGACTGAGAAATGTCAGTGAGATTGTTCGAGGATGCTTCAAGTGATTCGAATAAAGTCTCATTTGGCGAGTCCACTTCATAGTCTTCGCCTTCCAATGTCCGTGCCAGCGAAGCGACCACATCGTTTTCTGGAAGATATTCCGAGCCTGCCGTTAGTCCTCCCAAAAATGACTCCAATGCATTTGGGTCACTGTAAAATACATCGCTGGTTAAACGAAAAATATTCTTATTATATTGCCAAAACCCGTTCCATTTGCATTCAATGTTTTATGTATATGGTTATAATGAATATTTTTGTTTCATTCATTCTAAAGCTATTCTTTGTATATTCCACTTACTCGATGACGTCAAGGAGTCGCTGGCCTCCGTCAGCCATGATGCTGGGTAATTTTGCATCCTGTAATTCAAACAATTAGAAACAAACTGAATTTAAGCACAGTAATTTGCAACGTTTTATATTTTAACTTTCTCTTTACAAATTGATAGATCAATACTACCTTAAAAACTTTATTTCGAACGAATTCGCCATTTTTAATACTTCCACAGAATTACGAGAATTTCCCAAACAATAAACCTAACAATCTTAACGTGGACGTGAATTAGGTATATCGGTAGAGTGAGGCAATATTGCAATAATATGGGAAGCTGGCAGAAGTTTCTCCTAGTCTACATACGGTGGTGATGGTTTGCTTGATACATCACGGTAGTAGCAAATATATTTTGTAATTGAATTGCCCAACACCACCAAACTTTGCAAAAGATAAAAAGTCTTGTGTAGAAGGTAATTTTATTTTTCCTGTATGTAGTTTCACAAAGCTTCATTTATTGGTATGCCAGTCTTCACACTGGACAGACATACTAAACACACTGAACAGTTTTCTTCGCACTAAATGCTACAATACTGCTATCTCAACACAAAAAGACCATAAGGAAAGATAACGCTGATTACCAACGCCAACACTAACAAAACATGTGCATCCGATGCTATAAACTTGGGCAAAACTTTAACAAATACAAATATTATACGCTTCCTTCCATCCTTTACAGTTTCCACTTTCCACTACCTATACACATATAGATGGTTACAAAAATTATATCTAACACATTTTATACTTTTTATCGCAGCAAAGTTTTACTCTAGTAGTAAACAAAACATGTTCTACTAATTCAACCTCAGAAAGAAGGTTACAAAAAATTCCAGCGTTAATCAATCTTCCATATTATACTTCTGTATACATATATATAGAAAAACACACCACAAACAAACAATGAAAACAATCGCCAAGAAAATGACAAAGTGTAAATTATTCCGTAGAATCAATGTTCCTTATACACAATGCAATCTCTGCTCATTGCATAACTTAATAGCGTAGTTAGCTTTTATACAGTGTGTATAAACGTGTATGTGTAACTTTGATATAATTCTACCTACTTACAAGTACATTAGCAAAGTATGACACCATACCCATGGAGTACAATACAGATATTCAGCATTCAATATACTATAAGCAAGGTAGAATTGTAATATAGACAATAGGGCATTCCCTGAAAACTATCGGAGTGAGTGAAGCCGTAAGAATGTCTTTAGCTGTAGCTCATAAGCGTCAGTATGGTTCAGGCCTCATTGAATTGCTACACCACATCGAATTCATATAACATTTACACTCACCATACTCGTTTTAACTTTACGAGCAATTTTCATTACCATACCTCTACGAGAAGAGATAGAGGTATGTTCAAGAATGCTGGTTGCAAACAGTATATTACATACACCACGATGATTACCATGAAATACATACAAAGAAGCATTCCACCTCCACCCTTGCATATTTAGTACGTATTCCAGACTCAAGTCAAGACTGTTCGCATAAGAAAGATAGTAAATCTATGTGGTACATTTCACAGTAGTAGCTTTGTACGTTTTCAGATCATTAATTCTCGTTTACACAGAATATGAGCACATATACAGCTAATTACAATAATATTTAGTTCTCATATATTGTGAACATGAATAATGAACCTTCTTTACATCATCACATAAAAGATTACAGTGCACTGCACGATATGGTATAGTAACTGACAAAATAACTCCCATATTGAATAGCACGTTCACATTTCTAGTCAAAACTGAAGCTGCAACATAATAATGGCCCATATAGAAATTCCTAATAAAACCAAGGAAAACGACTGGAAATAAGTACCAGAGATAATATTATGTACCCAATCTGTACATTTATATAAAATATTATAAGTGTTCCATTATATGGCTAATGCATAAGGCTACAAAATACTAATTGTGAGAGAACCACTACCACTATTTAGAATATCATAGCGAATATTTAGGAAAGTACCAAAGTAGTAAGTAGGTAAATAAAGCTATAGGTATGGAGTACATTACATAGTAAGATAGATTACAGATAAAATATGTTTACATACTTTAGTCTGAAGTTTCAGTAGTTAACTGACGCGATTTTGAAAATATCAGACTCGACTGGCTCTATCAGACTCGATCAACTTTAGGTATAGGTACCAATTATGACTACAGATACAAGATAAAACAAACAAGCCTATTCAAGTAACATGCGTTGACAATACCTACTTACCTACGTATGGTTTACAATAGTACCATCATTTTCCTAAAATTGAAATTTTGTTTTTTGTACCGAACTACTAAGGTACTCGATGTACTTTGAAAACCAAACACATTAAGGATCTAGTATTACACTGTCGCAATTACCCACTCCTACTATTCATTCTAACAGCAAAGTGCTCTCACTGTGTGGGAGTGATATTGCATAACTGAAAATAAAAATCGTTTTGTGTACTACAGTAAAGTCTATCTGAATTATGAGTTTTAATAGATACTCCAGTTCAATTGTGACATTAAGTACAAAATGCAATGAATTTCATACTTACTTTTCGTATCTATTCACTTCCCTACTGTTCATCTAACAATGAGTAACTAATTAATGCACGAAACAAAGGAAACATGGCATGCATTTCGGTTTAAATGTACTCCACCAGAAATGCTACACTTAAAATTATATGTAAAAAGGTACAAGGTGAGACTTATGTAATACCTCGGTTTTCACTATTATATAGTAATCGTAATTACCTCTATTCTTTAATATAATAGCACGTACTTATTCAGTTGTACTCCAGTCTGTATTTGAGCAATTTGACCGTCTGAAACGACCTGTCTGGAAGTACAATACCACGTTCATAGCTTTTGTTCTGAACCCAAGTACCAGAATGCATTATTTCACAAGAAAACTCTTTCTACACTATGTATACACACTCCATTGGCTTAATAGTGTCGTGTCAAGCCAGGCAGCTGCCAAGATTTCGTTTCATTTGCGAAAACATTGGCAATTCTTCTGTAAGTACAGTGGCAATAGGATTGCATGACAATTGAAAAGAGGCACTTCCACTTAAGTGCCTCCCTTCTGAACTCCCCATCTGAAATTCTACTCTGTAGAGTTGAGACTCTGAGACTGAGAGGCCATAACAACATTGGGGAATATAAATTCGCATTTCGACAGGCATTCCCAATCATGCAAATAAATACTAGTGTCCAAATGATTCCAAGAATTTAGTGCTAGAACTAGAAGTGGACTCAAAGGCACAACCGGCAGTTAGTAGATATACTTTTGTTTGTGTATGTTATATACAAAATGCAATAAAGTTAATATAAACAGGTATGCAAACGAAAGCTGTAAAATAAGGCAGAGATGGAAACAACATTGTGTACAGATAACACTACGAACCACTATATATTATAGATCTGTGGCAAAATGAATGGAAATGCTATACCCAAATACTGCAGGTAGTGTAACTTGTAAAATGTTTTCATAACTAATAATATTAGATGTGCAAATGCAAGATTTGCTTGTAAGTTGCTACTTCTTTAATGGTTTCCATTTTATTTTTGAAAATTACATACCAAGTGGAGTGCAAAAATGTTTTAAGGCATGAAAAAACACAAAGAATTGGTAAGTCAAAGTCAGATAACCTCTCTGAGTGTCTGAACAGAAATATTATATAACTCATTCATGACATGACACGAGACATGGAAATTATCCTGATTTTCAACAACAGTTCATCCCATGTATGATTTGATGCATGGAATTCCCAGTTATACGTTGACTAAGCATGTAAACGAAGTAAAGTATTTCTTCCTGCATTAAACATCTTGAATAATGTAAAAATAATAATTATGCGAATACCATCACCCTTCTAGAGTCAAGAATGAAATATTATTGAAAGAAAATAAAAGTCTGTTCAAAGGAGTTCTCTCATATTACATTATTACTCCTGCCGTTGCTGTTGTTAAGTCTGAAGGCAAAGGTACACATTATTACACATACACCTTTATGTAGTTAGTAATATCAGACATTCCCAACTGAAATACCAATAGCCTTAAGGCCCGAATAACCAGCTCAGATTACATCCTACAGTAAGCAGCAATAATGCAAGCCAACGGAGATCCAGCTGAGTTTCGACCGAGAACATGCACATTAGTATACTTCAGAAATACTGCTTAAGTATATCCAACATTTTTATCTGTACACTAATCCCACGTCAACGAAATATACGCAACTTAGGTACTCCACCAACTCTTAGAGAAACCGAGAATTCTCTTTTCTGCTTTCTTCCAACATGTATCTCTAGTCTCTCTCGACTGTTACGTCGCAATCGTCAAAGTTCAGTCTCCCAAAACGAAACTCTGCCCAGTTGCCTGTAATGCACAGGGTTCAATGCTTTCTTTCTACACTCAAGACTGCACACAAAATGCTTTCCTTCTCCCACTACTCTCTACTTATTACGCTACAACAGAAATGCGATAATTTCTCTACAGCATAACAATCCGCAGACGGCAAAAATTAAAAGGTAGAGATACAACAACGACACAAGTGGATGACGCATGACGATTTAATGCTCGGAAATTCTAACATTGTACGTTTCTACTAAGAAAAATGTTTACAAGATGATTTTTTATTTTTTTCGTCTCAACCTTCATATGGGTTCAACATTTATATATTAGTTTTCAATACTTCATTGCAGATATAACATTTATTGATGAGACATTCTCTTTGGTGTTGGTCAGCAGGACTCTTCATTTGAAAGAAGAAAGCAGGGTTGACAGGTCATAAATTATCCTTTTCCTCTACTTACTTAGACTATGTAGAACTAGGTTTCGTCTATCTATTTATTTCGACGGATATTCTACAATCATTATTGACACGTTTGGAATACTCTACCTAAGGTCTCTATAATATTATTGACACGGAAGAATTCTTGGAATAATATTTTTCTCCAAAAAGAACAACGAAGAAACTGGATTCTATCTTATGAGTTATGACATATGTAGAGCAACTATAGAAAATGGACTTTTTTATACTTGCATTGTCCTACACGTAGGTATACAGTTAATATTACAGTAGAGTTGCTTCAACGAGTTGGATACTGTAAGTTAGAAAAATAAGTATAAATAGTTGAGTTCAGACTGAACAGACAAGAAAGCAAGTTACACTTACACCATCCTTATTTTCATCATCCGTCCAATGAATGCTGTCTCCAATGTCACCACACCGAAACCTCGAAGAGTGCAAACAAAAGTCTCACAGCGCAAATCAAAAGGCACAGCAAAGAAAGCTTGGTTCATATTGTAAATATAACCTAGGTACTGCTACTTACACGTTTACGTAGGTATCAACACATGAATATCTCACAGAGATGAGATCCACCTCTAGACACGACTTCAAGCGAATAAAAGTCATTTCATGCGTATGAATGTCTTTGGTGTAAATAAAAATTAACAGCAAGAATTGAATAGGGAAAACGAATCGATATATTAGAAATTACTAGTTATATACATGATGACGTTCATGACATGACAAATCAGAGCAACCTACCAAAGGCAATACAGTAATTTGTCAAACTGTTTTCATCTACAAGTCTATACAACGAATTCTATTTCTGTATATAATTCCTAGAAGCAAATGCTATTAAGAAAGTTGACCGAGATATCACAGAGTGGCAGAGCCTTTTGCGCTTCTCTTTTAAATAAAACAAACATGAAGAAATGAATATGGATTTTTGAGGAGGAAGATGAATTTTAAATTAATTATCAGAACTGCGTGACTCTGAGAGCACATAAATTACAACCTACCACCTACTCACCTACCTAATCTACAATTTGCCCGGGTAAATCTTTTCCAAAACANTTTCCAAAACAATTTTAATAATTTTATCCATTCGGAGAAGTACAGCATCTACTTTCACTACATACACGTATTAAACAAATCATGAAGATCAACACAAAGTTTGCCTACACGAAGTTCAGCCACCTGCACCTTAAAATAGAAAGCTTAACAAAAACAAGCATTAAAGAGAGTGGAGAGAGAGAAGAAAGGGCTAATAAAGACAAGTACTCTCTGTACACTGTATCATCATATTCTTTGATTGCA
This sequence comes from Pogonognathellus flavescens, assembly GCA_019776165.1. Taxonomy (NCBI): domain Eukaryota; kingdom Metazoa; phylum Arthropoda; class Collembola; order Entomobryomorpha; family Tomoceridae; genus Pogonognathellus; species Pogonognathellus flavescens. The sequence continues at coordinate 21,476 of JABASD010002313.1, forward strand.
GTCTTTTCATTTTGCTTCTTGCCCTGCCAAGTAGTAATTTTACTTTACACACAACCTACTTATGTACATACATTGCTCACATTACATTTCTCTCTGCCACTCCACACCACCACTATAGCTAACAACTTACACATAATCGCGCTATATACAGTCAGCACTTACATTATTACACAACTAACACAGGTTGTCTTAAGCTGTGTTTCAGTTATATATATGCCTTAGCTCTTAAATGTTAAAGAACAACCCGAATCCGACCATTTGAACAGCATCCCTCCTTTCACCATGGAGAAAGCACATTAAAACAGCAAAGCCGTAACTGCTATCATAGCATCTACACTCATACAGTCCATAACCCGCTCTGAATCTAGATCTGTAATTTTGTACCTACCAACTTACTACGACTACACTTTTGTATGTGTTGTGCCTTGTGCCATTCTACGCTTTCCTTTATAACTGAAGCGTCGCATGAGCTCTCAACCAAAATACAACGCTTTATTATTCCTTACACTAAAAGTTAGCACAGATACCTCTAGCAGCTTTGCTTCTTCACTGTATACAGAAAGTACACCCATTGTGGAGTTAGAGTCTTATGGATAAGACTTGGAACTCATCTCTGAAATTCTCCTTGATGTATGGCATGGCGCATAGTACAGTGCAAGTACAACGGACTCTAAATTTCGTATCCAAAACAGTGTCAGACCAATGCAAAGCTTCAGTACGGATACTAAACAGCAGTAAAGACCATATAAACTGAATTTTGAGAATGTAAGGATGAATCCTGATAGCAAATGTTGTAGGAGGCATTCGTCATTTCTCCGGTACAAGGTCTGTCACTCTGTGTCCTGGTAGTAAGTCGGATTGTCCCGTCATTTCTTCAAGTTTCGCATCCCACGTACTCAATCTCTCTCTCTCCGTACAAATATATTTATATATTTGTACGTAGTGAATACTGACTACCCATTTATCGTACATTGCATTGCATGTGAACTACTATATCCCTATATGTGTCTGCTTACTTTCTCCTTACACTAACACTCTAAAAAAGAAACCGAATTGCAACCATAGAATCATTGTCGTCGTCGCAGAGCATGGAAGACCTGCTCAGGCAGACCCGTGTGGTGATAACCGTTTCCACCATCATAGCTAAGTTAATGCCTACTAACTCCGATACCTCGTTCGGCCACCGTTGCCGATACCTCGTTACCACGAGGGGGGGTTTGCAGGTATGTCCACCATAACCAAACGGAACCACTGGCAGACAGATTCTCCTTCCATAGTACACACTACTCGTATATGGTATATGACTCTTTCACATGTATTATAAATACAAGGCACCTCTTCTTACCCTTACATCCAATCAAAAACAGACTCTATAGCTCTACTACAGAAAACACAACTCTTCCAACAAGCTCTGTGTGCCACCAGCTTCTCCTACTACTACACTGTCCTCAGTTTTAAGCTACTCAACGTTTCGAACTGTGCATTTCTACCATGATATTGCTATTGCTCCTTTGCCTTACTTATTTTAGTACCGGAGGAGTGTATTCCTCTCGTCTGCTTCTTCCACACACACATACACATTGCATTCATACATTTCTCTGCCTTCTCACACTTCACTACTACTCCTGAGCTATGAGACTAACACTAACAGGTCGGTAAATTCTACACGATAATTTTCTACAATAAGACTGATAGAAAAGAACGCTTGTGACGATGTGAGATCGCGTGCTATGCGTGCCTTTATTCTCCTCTCCTCTGCTGCTGCAAGGCAGTGGCAGTCATGGCACTACTTACTTACCATTAGCCAAACCAGTCGCAGAGCTATGCACAAGTTCAATACAATGCAATGTAGTAGTAGTAGTAGTATGTGTAGAATGCTATGCGACTACACCAGTGAACCAGTACCACCACCACCACCACCACTACTACTACTCTACTATAATACTGCAGAGAGTCTCGAGACAAAGGCAAACCTAAGCTCAAGTACAGTGTGACAGTACACAGAGAGACTACTAGAGACACAGACTGACTGACTTTCTTTTCTTTCTATATTGTAGTTAAGTATAGGAATAATGTGTAAGTGCCTGTACAGTACAGTGTATGAATGCAATGCCTAAGAATAGCATATAGATACCTACTTGTAATACTTATATAGATACCAGACCTATAATATGTCTATAGGTAATACTACTACTGTGCTTGAGAATGGTAAACATGAAGATCGACTTGAGTACAGACAAGACAGATCAGTCAGAGAGAGAACAGAACTTATGGCGTATATCTGTGTAGAAAAATGCACATCAAAGTAGCTTGAATGTAGCAGATAACATACACAGAATACATCCATAGTGACTTCACTTACAAAATTCACTGTCGCTCTCCATGCCATGCCATGGCGATTCCCAATTTCAGAGTTAGTTTAGTGTGCACTACACACATAGCTCTATCTATGAATATATGAAAAAGATGTAAGGCAGTAGTGTGCTCACAGCATACTGAAAAACTAATCAAAAAACGGTTCAGAAATCAGTTTGTACAATATAATGTCTGTCAATGCAATGTGGTAATGTAATGCTACAGTGAAGTCATATCACTTTACAGCATAACTCCGGCAGCTCCTCTGCTCCTAAAAATCAGACGAAATTGTGTTTCTTCGATGATCCAAGTTGAGACTGTTTGCTTTTGCCAGCTCGCGATTGTATTGTGTCATTCAGCTCAGTTGTCTTCTTCCTGTGCTGACTTTCTTTGTTTTTACATTTCAATGACTTTTTCAGTCAACTTAACTTACCACATTTAACACTGCATGAATAAAAGCTACTTCGCAGTAACTTCTACATTACCTACTATTTACAATAGGAGCTTAGAGAGAATGAGATTCTCTCACTCGCAAGTGTTAGGTACGATACACATACTTTAGGTAGGTAGTTATAGCTCTTTCTTACAAGTCTTCTCGTAGGCCATCTTTGCCAGATCTCTGATCTCCTCAAGCATCGAACTCAGAAAAATGCGACAATCCAGTATTTTACAAATACCACCTTATCATGCAATCAGAACACATTTGTCAACTACAACAGAATATTTAAAGACCAAGATTTACAGTTTAAAGTTCATCTCATTGTCAGCAACAAAACTAGTCCCACCTTTCTGAATGTCTGTGAAAGATTCACAGTTGATGAAACATTCAGCAAGTAAAATTACTTTTAAATCACGAAACATGAATATTATGGAGTTGTTGGATCTGTAATTTCAGATACAATAGGGAATATTACATTGGTTCAGACTAAGGCTACCGAGTGTCTAGACATTAAATTTTTCAAATAAATGATAAATATCATCTCAGACTCAATTCAGTACGATCATAGAGGCGTAAGTAATTACAAGCTAGCTATGCTTCGACAATTGTGTAAAGCATTTCGTGAAATTATGGAAAATTATTTCTTATTAGCATTAGTGAGTCTATTCAAGAAATCTAAAACATAATTCGTCCAGATTTCTTGATTCTATTCAACTTACAACTTTAAATTGGCATATATAGATCATGAAAGCGTTTACATAGGAAATTCACCGTCAATTTTTGTCATTATAACATTAATCTCTAATTTTAACTTTGAGAAGTCAGTCATCCGTCAATGACGACTATTGAAATCCTAAGTGTATCAAATGAAGTACTTTGTATAAGGACTGGAGTAGTAATCGGTGATTCTGGTACTGAGAACACCCTACACAATCAGTGAACCAATAATGCGTTATAATAACAGCTCGCCTAGTAAATGAGAATGAGCCCTGCCTTAGAAGTCAATTAACTCGGTGGTAAGTTTAGCATTGTAAAAGGACAAGAAGCAACCCTCCTTGAAGGCTTTTACTAGAGTTGATACATTAGTATTACAGTAATATTAATTTTCCTTTTCAAAGTTGTAATACTAAGAATAGGTACATTAGCCAGGCAAACCAAACGCCACGTTGTTAGTGCATGACAATCATGACATTACAACATAAAGTAGCAGCAGAAGACCAACACCATCATCAACAGCTCCCACTACCACCATACCACCAGCATTGCAGTCAGACAGAACCCAACAAGAGATTGGACAAAACAACTACACCATAAAGAATTAAGACCCAGCAAAATGCTATATCCTTCTCAAACTTCCACTCAGGCTTTATAAACTTATCTTTCCAGTTTGCTCTGCTCCGACTATAGTAAGTCGTCGACTGTAAAACATCTTCTTAACTCATTATAATGTACTCTTACTTGCAACTGGCAATCCAAGATGTACTTTGCGAAGATACCCTTTCCATACTACGATCTACAGTCAATCTAGAGCATACACATTTCAGAACGTATAGTGTACGCGTACACAAACATTGCAGCACTAAATACACAGACTCATGTTAATTAGAAGCGTTTCTAAAAAACAGTAACAGTAGACAGTCGTAGATATTAACATTACCAATAGGTAAATGTTATTTTGCAGTGTGAGGACACCTTAACATTAATAAAGCATTTTTCTGTAAGTCTAAAAAGCTAAAAATGTATATTGCTGTTTCTTGGACGTGAATGATTTCATACAATGCATTTAAATATGGCGAAAAAAGTTGACACAAGATACGTAGGTAACATTTATGGTAATAAAATTAGCGAGAGTGACTGACTTCTGAGAATTGTCAACTAAAAGGGCCTTACACTTACAATGACTGACATTAATCATTCGTTTGCATTATACGATTTGTGAAATTCTCAAGCGAAATTTCTTATTTAGAAATTGATTCATATTATAATATTTCTTTTCTCGGCTCACTCAGTCAAATTACTAAAATACGTCCTTATATAACTGGCTTACAATGGAAGCTATTAGCCCTTACATATACGCTTCAGTGTATATCATGTATAATTGAATGAAATGCATTTATGATCGTTCTGCTCATTTGTATGTCACTTTAAGCGGTTGTAGCAGTTAGTACCTCATATTAATAAGTAGCATCACCTTGAATAAGCAAGAGCAGCAATAATTACTGAAGACTCTGCACAAGACAAGTCTGTACGTATTAAAATTAAAAGTCCACCGTGTGGAAGCCAAAAAATATGAGGAGAGAGAGAGGTCTTTAAAGGAAACGTTAGGTACATTAGCACACGGACTGGTTTCATCTGATTGCAACCTTGCCTGTCATTATTGAACTAACAATTGTTAGTTTGGTATTCAAGTTACTGCCTTTGCATTATTTTACTTACGTTTCCCTACAAAAAGAACAATACCAACATAGGATGATGATGTATTTCCACACACACAGACATATGCGCACCACTAGTACAAATACAGATACACCTATCTATTAAATAACTAACACTAACACTAACCCATACTATACTTCTGACTTCTCCAAGCATTCAGTATATATGTACGTATTAGTATTTGTACCTAGGCTACGTACTTTTTCCTTTACGCAATAGTCTGACTCAATCCAAGCCTTGGCTCAACTAAAAAACAAGAAATGAACTGATCTTGAGTGTACCTTCTTTGACTCTGTGTGTCTCGAGTACATTTATATCGTATGCATAATGTATGCTGTTATTGTACATTCACTTACAATAACTTTGGCTTCACTTGTCCTAGGTATCTTGAATTTAGGATTCCTGCTTACCACTACTGCACTACACACAGTTCTACCTACCTACTACCTTCTATACACAAGACTTGAGTTGACTTGACTACTTTTTGCCCCCACCACTACCATCATCCATACCACTGGAACTTATGTTCCTAGGGCTTACTTACTAGCTCTGCTCCTTTCTTTTCTATTTCAATATGTAGTAGTAGTATCTTCTCTGCACTTTGTATTTTCTATAGATACTACCATAGCCAATGTACTTACATACTTACTGCTCCGTTGGTTCGATAGGCAAGAAATGGTGCATTGGTAATGCAGCTAATGTGAATAGTGAATGCTAGCAGATAAGATATAATACGAGATGCAAGAAGATACAAACAATTCAACAAAACAAGCTTCGGTAGTTTATTTCATTTCTTTCTTGCTGATTTCTATATGTCTCGTACGTTCACTAATAAACAAAACACGAGAGTGTGAGTTAAACACTATAGGATAAGTTAATACCAGTCAACATCGTTGCTCCCATAACATAGCAAAGAGCATAATAAACCAGGAATTACATTATCTGTACATACGTCCAATGTTTCTACCTAGGTGGAAGGTAGTATTCATGGGAAGCATAAACATGTAGTACATAGAATATACAGACCTATGAGTACTTCGGAATTCAGTACTTTACAGTTTTCAGTAAATGACAATATAATAAAACCTCTAGGGAATGAGAATAGTTTCAATCTGCCACAAAGGTGCATTCGTTTTAACGTAGTAACCTGAACCAATTCATTTCTACAGTAAATGATGTGAAAATGTGGATTCTCTGTAATTAAACAGCTCGTTGCATTACGCAAGGATAGAAAAATGAAATTATTTTAGTTCAAAGGATGCAAAAGAATAATAATTAAGGACATTCCTTACATAGAAACACTTGCAGTAACCTTATATGTTTACCAGGACTTATCTTGTCGCATTCATAAGCTACTGCATATACATCTTTTGAATTAAATGCC